>JAVJIX010000416.1:145000-207663 GCA_036785185.1 Paratrypauchen microcephalus | reverse complement strand
CAGAAAAAAATCTTAAACGAATTACAGACCTCTCTAACTTTGAGCAACTTGTACAAAAACCAACCCGAGTAACAGATAAGTCCCAAACTACCATAGATCTTATTTTTTCCAACAAGCCAGGTAGAATTGCAAAAACCTATAATCTAGTGTCAGGACTTTCGGATCATAATATCATTTTATTCTCTAGAAAACTTCCCAAACAAAGATACTCAAAAGCATATAAAACATCCTTCTCAGCCAATTTTCTTCCAAAAAACCAGACTCAAAATATTAATGAGGCCCTTAAAATTATTGACTGGGATGAAATCTTTTCCTCAAGCATTGGAGCCAATAGTGAATTGTTTTATACAAAAATTAAAGAAGCTGTATCACCCTTCACCAGAAGAGGGGGCAGTAAAACCAAGAAAGGGAATAACCTGCCTTGGCTGGATCAAGACTGCAGAAACTTACTTAAAGTTAGGGACGCCTTACTTAAACAATATTTAAAATCTGGTCTATCTATTGATCGCCAAAGATTTGCACATGCTCGAAATAAAGTTATTCAAACTTTAAGAAAGGCAAAAGCTAATTTTTTTGTCAGCATCATAGAAAGTAACAAAGGTAATGGGAAAAAAATTTGGCAAACTTTGAACAAACTCTTAGGTAAACATTCCCATTCTGAAACAAAACCAATAGAAATTGAGCTTAATAATGAATTGGTCGAGGACCCAGCAGTTGTTTCAAATGCTTTCAACACCTATTTTATTGAGAGTGTGTCTGAAATCACCAAGCTCTTCTCCCCTACTACGACTGCCCATCAGTGTACAAAAGTAGATCAGCCAATTTTTCATCTCCAAAATGTGACTGTATCAGAGGTAGCAAAAGTTATTGCTGCCCTCAAAAATTCCAAAGCCAAAGGACATACATGCAGGGTGATGCCAATTTCCTAAAACTGCATGCTGAGGCACTGGTACAACCCATTACTCACCTGGTAAATCAGTCAATCAATGAAAAAGCAGTTCCGTCATCTTGGAAAGAAGCAAAAATAACACCAATCTTTAAATCAGGATCTAAAACCCAAATAAGTAATTATCGACCAATCAGTATTTTACCCATAGTATCTAAAATCACAGAAAAATGCATAGCAAACCAATTAATCAAACATCTTGAGACAGGAGTCAACAAACTCCACAAAATGCAGTTTGGCTTTAGACCAAACCACTCGACGGAGATGGCTAACTGCTTGTTTTATTAGAAAAAATTAAAACATTACTAGATAAAAATCCATATGTCAGCGCTGTATTTCTAGACCTTAAGAAAGCGTTTGACACGGTTAACCACCAAGTGTTAATGACCAGGCTTTCACATTTCAATTTCTCAGCAGATGCTTTGCTTTGGTTCCAGTCTTACTTATCAAATAGAGTACAGTCTGTCACAGTAAACGGAGTAACCTCCCAGTGCCTCAGCAGCAGTGTCGGAGTCCCACAAGGCTCTGTACTCGGACCACTGCTATTTTCATTATACATCAACGATTTACCGGATGTCTGCTCTGAATTGAATACGTTAATGTATGCAGATGATGCTGTCCTTTTTATCCAGGGTAGGGATGTCAGCACTGTTGCTGCCAAGCTTACAACTGGACTTAGCAAGGTGCACAACTGGCTTCAACAAAGCTGCCTCTTACTCAATTTAAAAAAGACAGTTTGTATGACTTTCAGCAAAAAAACAGTGAATCAGTCAAACTCTTCTGTGTTTTTTGGATGGAGAGGAATTGGAGTTGGTGACTCAATATAAATATCTCGGAGTTATATTAGATTGTAATCTCACATTTAAAAAACACATTAAAAAAGTTACAAATACCATCAAATTTAATATGCAAAATTTCAAACAGATTCGGCCATTCATTACAGCAGAGGCAGCAAAGTCTTACCTCCATTCTATGCTCTTCTCTCATATTGACTATTGTTTTACAGTGTGGTCATTTGCTGGTGTCACTGCTCTCAGAAGCCAATTGAACAACTGTACAAAAGATCAATAAAGATATTAGATCGGAAGCCCCAATCCTATCACATATGTCCACTTTTAGACAAATATAAGTTTTAAAATTTCGAAAATCTAAAATCTTTTAAATATTGTTGTTTTGTATATAAAGTCCTAAATGGCATTGCCCCACCACCTATGGTAGAATTCATCAAAAAAAAGGAACCGTGAGACCAGCACGAGATCCACAATGAGGCGACTCTGTGAATTCCAGTTTAGAAAGTGCCCCTTTCCCCAAAACGTTCTTTCTATAAAGGGCTGTTTGAGCTGTAACACTCTGCCTGCTGCAGTCAGGGACAGCGCCACCTTTGGGTCTTTTAAAAAACAACTAAAGGGTTGGCTATTTAATAATCAAAGATGTGATCACCTAAAAATCATTTTAATCTTTTAATCTTTTTAGACTAGTGTGAGAGTGAATGTGAGTGCATGAAATCTGAGTGTGTGTATGTAAGTTGTAGTGAGTGAGTGAATGAGCACTATCATAGGCTGCTTTAACTAAAAGCACCTTAGTATTAGAGACTACCTCATGGCATTTTAAGTGATTGTACAGATTTGTTTTATGTCTTGTCCAACCATGTGTACAATGTTTGTTGTATGTGTCTTAATCTAGACTGTGTTTTTATTATTGTCTGTCACTGCATGTTCTGCTCTTTTATTGTATCCTGTTTTACCCCTTCCAATGGGACTACGGATGGAAATTAGCTCCTAGCTAAATCCGGTGTATTTACGGCACTAGTCGTTCATTAATACATGCTGTCCCATTCAAAACAAACGTGGCTGTTTACAGGAAAAAAGGGCAAAAACAACATAAAGGACAGAGAAACAGCACAGACTTTTGCAGAATCACCAAACTATTACTTATCTCACATAAAAGAAGTTATATATTTGGTTTTGGATTCACTCTTGTTTGAGTAATCCTTTATGTCTACAAGTCCAAAGCTCAAAATGCTCTGTTCCATCTTGTGATGTCACAAAGCAGTAGTTTTCAAGTTAACAGCTCCTTTTACCTTTACAGGGCTCTCAAGTTTTGAGCGGGGTCGTGCGTGAGACTGCGTAATTTCCGAGTGGGGGGTGCGAGTGAACAATTTTCCCCGAGGAGCCGGGGGGAGTGACTTTTTTTTCGCTAAAAACGCGCGGTGCCTGCATTATCTAACCGATTTTCTGAGCACAGAAGCGCTGTGCGCTGCACTTGAATTGCATAACTACATTTTAGTGTGAGAAATGCCATGTGTGGCGTGTGAGCGTGTGAACACGTCGAATTGCGTGTGTCACACTCTCAATGCGTGAGACTTGAGAGCCCTGCCTTTAGTTCAGTAGAGATTGTCATTACCACATGACATCACAAGGTTGAATTGAGTCTTTTCTTGAGGTAAGAACAGCCTAAATATGCAGGATTTGTCTGTTAAATGTATGAATGAAACAAAACAAAACTCCAGGTATGTTTTTTGATGATGAAACATTATAGACAAACCCTTTAAGTCTGAGAGAAGGTGGACTGAAATCAACTTAATTCAGGTGTTGCTTTGGTGACAGTAACTACACACATAACTTTAATACATACTATATAATTAAGTTGTTTGTCTGGCAGCTATAGGCTTATCTATTGTGTTAAATCTACAGATTAATTAGAGCTGTGTTTGGGAACAGAATAGACTGAGCCACCCCACCCACAAACACTGAAGCTTAATTACCACCTTCATACAAATAAGACGTCATTCCACAATGTAACATGTAATATAAAAGTTTGAAAAGAAACTACACCTGGACAATAGCGGCGCAAATAAAAGATCGCCTACTTACTTTTGTGAGTTGAAAGAAAAGATAGCCAGCTTAAATTGTGATTTGGATTGCGAATGATTTCAGTGGATTGTGAAATCATTTTGAATCCGTGCAGGAATATTTGAGACTGAAATCTAATACAAGAACCACCTGCATTTTAGAACATGTGACGGATAGCTGAGGAACCCAAGAGCAAAATCGGTAGGTATTTATTACAGAAAAACTTCCAGGAGTTTACAGGTCAGAGCAGGACGAAGCAGGACACTGGAGCGGGTTGGAGAAAGAGATTCGACAAGGAGACTGGAGTGGGTCGGAGCTGGAGACTGGAGCAAGGAGAGCTGAGGCAGATGGACAAAGGATAAGTAAAGCGAGTTACAGGTAGGTAAATCAAATGTACCTAGAACGTAGGACTGACTGAAGGAGATCTGGCAGTGCTGAGCTGCTTAAATGGCTCTTAAACTCTGTTGGCTTCAGCACACCTGTCTCCACTCCTGAAACACAAAAAAGGGGAGAGGAAGGAGGTGGCAGATGAGACCAGATGAGCTTGAGGGGCTGTGACAGAACATGTGTGTAGAGTTATCGGCTTGTATACAGAATAAGACCCCATGGAGACACAAATCATCTGATTCACAGACAGGGCGTTTTTGTGAGCAATAAAAAATCAAATCAAAATCAAATCAAACAATTTATTTTTTTATTTTATTTATTTATTTGAATGGGACAGCATGTATTAATGAACGACTAGTGCCGTAAACACACCGGATTTAGCTAGGAGCTAATTTCCATCCGTAGTCCCATTGGGAGGGGTAAAACAGGATAGAGTAAAAGAGCAGAACATGCAGACAGACAATAATAAAAACACACTCTAGATTAAAGGAAAAGTAACGTTATTTTACAATCTGAGCCTTCTTTCGGTAATAAAACGAGTCGTTTGACTCACCCATATCACGTTCGTGTCATTTGGAGCTGTTTGAAGAAAGTTATGTTGTAGCGTATCCGTTAGCATTTGTATTCGGGGCATTACTATGCGGTCTTCCAAATAACACAAACTTTAGCACTTTTCAAATCATAGAAGCCCGATGTCTTAATGTAAGATTTCGTTTGAAGCAAAAGTGGCCTGTAATCCGAGATTTATCCATAGTTTTCAGCTTTGCGTCATGTTTGGGTCCCGGGAGCTGAGAGCACAGTCCGCACATGCGCACTGGCGTCCTCATCTACTCGAAACTATGGCTAAATCTCGGATTACAGGCCACTTTTGCTTCAAACGAAATCTTTCATTAAGACATCGGGCTTCTATGATTTGAAAAGTGCTAAAGTTTGTGTTATTTGGACACCGCAAAGTAATGCCCCCGAGCAAATGATACAGCACCATGTTAACGGATACGGGATCATTACTAGAACAGAACGGCTCAACATAAGTTCTGCGATACTGCTCCAATTGACAGAAAAATGCTATGGGTGAGTAAAACTACTTGTTTTATTGCCGAAAAAAGGCTCAGATTGTAAAAAAACGTTAATTTGCCTTTAAGACAATACAACAAACATTATACACATGGTTGGATTAAGACATAAAACAAATCTGTACAATCACTTAAAATGCCATGAGGTAGTTCTAATACTAAGGTGCTTTTAGTTAAAGTGCCTATGATAGTGCTCATGCACTCACTCACTACAACTTACATACACACACTCAGTCATGCACTCACAGCTTCACACTCTCACACAAACTAGTCTAAAAAGATTAAAAGATTAAAATGATTTTTAGTGATCACATCTTTGATTATTAAATAGCCAACCCTTTAGTTGTTTTTTAAAAGACCCAAAGGTGGCGCTGTCCCTGACTGCAGCAGGCAGAGTGTTCCAGCTCAAACAGCCCTTTATAGAAAGAACGTTTCTTGGGCAAAGGTGCACTTTCTAAACTGGACTTCACAGTCTCCCCTCATTGTGGATCTGGTGCTCGTCTCACGGTTCCTTTTTTTGATGAATTCTACCATAGGTGGTGGGGCAATGCCATTTAGGACTTTATATACAAAACAACAATATTTAAAAGATTTTAGATTTTCGAAATTTAAAAACTTATATTTGTCTAAAAGTGGACATATGTGATAGGATTGGGGCTTCCGATCTAATATCTTTATTGGATCTTTTGTACAGTTCAATTGGCTTGGAGAGCAGTGACACCAGCAAATGACCACACTGTAAAACAAGAGGTCAATATGAGAGAAGAGCATAGAATGGAGGTAAGACTTTGCTGCCTCTGCTGTAATGAAATGGCCGAATCTGTTTGAAATTTTGCATATTAAATTTGATGGTATTTGTAACTTTTTTAATGTGTTTTTTAAATGTGAGATTACAATCTAATATAACTCCGAGATATTTATATTGAGTCACCAACTCCAATTCCTCTCCATCCAAAAACACAGAAGAGTTTGACTGATTCACTGTTTTTTTGCTGAAAGTCATACAAACTGTCTTTTTTAAATTGAGTAAGAGGCAGCTTTGTTGAAGCCACAGTGCATCTTGCTCAAGTCCAGTTGTAAGCTTGGCAGCAACAGTGCTGACATCCCTACCCTGGATAAAAAGGACAGCATCATCTGCATACATTAACGTATTCAATTCAAGGCAGACATCCGGTAAATCGTTGATGTATAATGAAAATAGCAGTGGTCCGAGTACAGAGCCTTGTGGGACTCCGACACTGCTGCTGAGGCACTGGGAGGTTACTCCGTTTACTGTGACAGACTGTACTCTATTTGATAAGTAAGACTGGAACCAAAGCAAAGCATCTGCTGAGAAATTGAAATGTGAAAGCCTGGTCATTAACACTTGGTGGTTAACCGTGTCAAACGCTTTCTTAAGGTCTAGAAATACAGAGCTGACATATGGATTTTTATTCAGTAATGTTTTAATTTTTTCAATAAACAAGCAGTTAGCCATCTCCGTCGAGTGGTTTGGTCTAAAGCCAAACTGCATTTTGTGGAGTTTGTTGACTCCTGTCTCAAGATGTTTGATTAATTGGTTTGCTATGCATTTTTCTGTGATTTTAGATACTATGGGTAAAATACTGATTGGTCGATAATTACTTATTTGGGTTTTAGATCCTGATTTAAAGATTGGTGTTATTTTTGCTTCTTTCCAAGATGACGGAACTGCTTTTTCATTGATTGACTGATTTACCAGGTGAGTAATGGGTTGTACCAGTGCCTCAGCATGCAGTTTTAGGAAATTGGCATCAATTCCATGCATGTCCTTGGCTTTGGAATTTTTGAGGGCAGCAATAACTTTTGCTACCTCTGATACAGTCACATTTTGGAGATGAAAAATTGGTTGATCTACTTTTGTACACTTATGAGCAGTCGTAGTAGGGGAGAAGAGCTTTGTGATTTCAGACACACTCTCAATAAAATAGGTGCTGAAAGCATTTGAAACAACTGCTGGGTCCCCCACCAATTCATTATTAAGCTCAATTTCTATTGGTTTTGTTTCAGAATGGGAATGTTTACCTAAGAGTTTGTTCAAAGTTTGCCAAATTTTTTTTCCCCATTACCTTTGTTACTTTCTATGATGCTGACAAAAAAATTAGCTTTTGCCTTTCTTAAAGTTTGAATAACTTTATTTCGAGCATGTGCAAATCTTTGGCGATCAATAGATAGACCAGATTTTAAATATTGTTTAAGTAAGGCGTCCCTAACTTTAAGTAAGTTTCTGCAGTCTTGATCCAGCCAAGGCAGGTTATTCCCTTTCTTGGTTTTACTGCCCCCTCTTCTGGTGAAGGGTGATACAGCTTCTTTAATTTTTTGTATAAAACAATTCACTATTGGCTCCAATGCTTGAGGAAAAGATTTCATCCCAGTCAATAATTTTAAGGGCCTCATTAATATTTTGAGTCTGTTTTTTTGGAAATAAAATTGGCTGAGAAGGATGTTTTATATGCTTTTGAGTATCTTTGTTTGGGAAGTTTTCTAGAGAATAAAATGATATTATGATCCGAAAGTCCTGACACTAGATTATAGGTTTTTGCAATTCTACCTGGCTTGTTGGAAAAAATAAGATCTATGGTAGTTTGGGACTTATCTGTTACTCGGGTTGGTTTTTGTACAAGTTGCTCAAAGTTAGGAGAGGTCTGTAATTCGTTTAAGATTTTTTCTTGTTCTGCTTATCCTGCACAATTTTACATTGAAATCGCCAATGACAATAATTTATTTATTTTGGTCACACGATTTCAACAAGTTTCTAAAATGATCATAAAACTCAACCGTCGCAGTAGGAGGTCTATATAGGCAAATAAGGATGAAGGACATTTCTTTTGATAGCGAAATATCTACCCCAATACAGTCAAATATATCATCGGGCCATTCAAGCAGTTTACATTTCAGGGAATTTTTAATGTAAAGCAATACACCCCCACCCTTACCCTTCTCTCGGTCTTTTCTGTACACATTATAGCCTGGCATCATTACTGAAGCTTCGGCTGATGTACGCTTTAGCCAGGTCTCTGATATCCCAAAACAATCAATGTTGGAATTACAGAGCAAGTGTTCAATCTGCTCACGTTTGTTTACCATGCTTCGCATATTTAAATGTCCACACATGAGTCCTTTTGGTTTGCATTTTTTATCCCATGCTAATCTGGATTGGTTAAGAGTTTGAAAAAACCTGACCTTACGGTGTTTTTTAATAATTGGGTTTCGATAGTGTACCTTGCATTTAACTTGGGTGGTGTTCCCTGGTGCAGTAGACGTTGATTCCCGATTTGATGAGGCAGTCTTAGCACTATGGTGATGAGGTGGAGGCCCGGTTAGCTGTGGCTGTAGCCCAGGTGGTGAAGGCCCGGTTAGCTGTAGCCAAGGTGGTGAGGGCCCGGTTAGCTGTAGCCCAGGTGGTGAAGGCCCGGTTAGCTGTAGCCCAGGTGGTGAAGGCCCGGTTAGCTGTAGCCCAGGTGGTGAAGGCCCGATTAGCTGTGGCCCAGGTGGTGGAGACCCAGCTAGCTGTAGCCAAGGTAGTAAAGGCCCGGTTATCTGTAGCCCAGATGGTGGAGGCCTGGTTATCTGTAGCCCAGATGGTGGAGGCCCGGTTAGCTGTAGCCCAGGTGGTGAAGGCCCGGTTAGCTGTAGCCCAGGTGGTGAAGGCCCAGCTAGCTGTAGCCCAGGTGGTGAAGGCCCGATTAGCTGTAGCCCAGGTGGTGAAGGCCCGGTTAGCTGTAGCCCAGATGGTGGAGGCCCGGTTATCTGTAGCCCAGATGGTGGAGGCCCGGTTAGCTGTAGCCCAGGTGGTGAAGGCCCGGTTAGCTGTAGCCCAGGTGGTGAAGGCCCAGCTAGCTGTAGCCCAGGTGGTGAAGGCCCGGTTAGCTGTAGCCCAGGTGGTGAAGGCCCGGTTAGCTGTAGCCCAGGTGGTGAAGGCCCGATTAGCTGTGGCCCAGGTGGTGGAGATCCAGCTAGCTGTAGCCAAGGTAGTAAAGGCACCGTTAGCTGTAACGCAGATGGTAGAGGCGTGGTTAGCCTTAGCCCAGGTGGTGGAGGCCCGGTCAACTGCAGCCCAGGTGGTGGAGGCCCGGTTAGGGCTGTGGCTGTAGCCTGGTTAGCTCAGATGTTGGGCCTGCTAGCTGTAGTCCACCCAGGCCTTTGCCCAGAGCAGGTCCAGGATTTATTTCAATATCACCAGATAAAAGTAGTATTAATACAAGTTCCAAAGCTCCTAGGGATGATCTAGATGTGATTGATCGATCAAGTTTACCTGGGGTGGCCTGGCATGTCCAAAATTAAGAAATTTTATGAACAGGAGGTACTGACTCCTCTTTGCTGGGTATAGAGTTGAATTATCCATTTTTCCGACGGCCCATCGAGCTCCAGAAAAGGTAGCAACATATAGCAACAACAAATACATATGTTGATGGCACAATCCAAGGGAATTTGATGGTTTTTGAGTCCTTTTTTGACAAACACACAGGACCTGCCTTACTGTGGCCGTTTCCCAATTCAGTGACGGCATGCTTGTGAGTGTGCCGTCGGTCTGTCGTCGAGACGGCGCATACTCGCTCTGTCCTTAGTGCACTACGTTTCTCACATGGCCGCCTGCGAAATTGAACAGGTCCCGCCTCAGCTCAATGAGCCGGGTGGTCTGCTCCTTGTTCCCTAAAGACAAAAAAATTATACTATTGCGACTAGTAATACTTGGAATTGGGACATGGCCAATGTTCCCCTAATTTTTAATGTGTCTGAGCAAACACACACTAACTCCACATCCGAAATGAACCCCCCCCCGCCCCGCGCGGCTTGCACTTTGCAGATATAAAAAAATGACCCCGCGGCTGAATAAAAAGCTCTTTCGTCCCTGGTTTACAGGGTGCGGCACAAGTTTTCTTGTGCGCTGAGAATGTGCGAACAGTGCGCAGCTTAGAGTAAACGCTGGACATGGCGACACTGTAGAATATCCAGCATTACAACAGCAAAGGAAATATAGAAGTGTAAGGGGAAAAGCATGTGAACGGTAATACAGGTGCCGTGATCTATGGCGTTACGGCTACTGTCACACATGTTTAGTGTAGTTTATGAAGAGTTTCATGTAGCATAGTTGTAGGTGAGGTGAACCAGTACGTATATTTTATAGTGACGTCGCAACTCTCACTTGTGGATGTCGCTGGCGAGTCGGTCTTTGTAGTCCCGCGCTGTGCATGCTGGGGCTTTTAAGTGTGCGGAGCGTGCATGTTTGCACACTTGGTCCACGCCCCGATTTCCATGGAAACGACGGCGCCGTTCAGAGCTCGTCTTGATGGTGCAGGGGGAAAAAAACGAATGGAACGGCCCTTGTCGCGCCGGATATGACGCATATCCCGTTCCAAGGACGCTAACAAGCGTGCCGTCGGTGAATTGGGAAACGGCCTGTGTGTCTCCACCCTGGCGGCCATTTTGTTGTGGGTGTTGACACAGGTGTGCCACATCAGGATGCTGATGTCATGTAGTGGTAGTTTTGAAGTTAATTAATTTATTTATTTATTTATTTATTTATTTCAGGGACAGTGCACATTAATAAACATTTGCATGTAAATATGCCAGAATTAGCCTGAGGGCTATTTTTCATCTGTTGTCCCGGACAGGTGTAACATGTCAAACCTACAAGAAGTAAAATAGAATAAAATAAAATAAAAACAGGGTTAATATTTACACTCTAAAATCCTTCATACATACAGTCACATACAGCTCCATGCAATTCTATACAGACATAAAACCACATTCCGCCACATACATTCATTTCCAGCCACAAACACTATAAACCGTTAAGAGCCTCACATACACACACATACAGACTCATACAATCACAGTCAAACAGTAACACACAAGAGGCAGGATAGCGACAGGGGCATCGGGAGGTGGATGCTAGTGGCGACAGGATTGACTCTCAATTAACCATTTCTTTAAGTGTAATTTAAATGAGGTGTAAGTGGGGAGGTTTCTGATTGTGGTGGGGGTGGTGTTCCAGTCATGGGCAGCTTGCACAGAGAAGGAGGTTTGGCCAAAGAGACTTTTTCTGAGGGGGATGATACGGTCCCCTCTCAATGCCCCTCTGGTTCTGCTGTGTTCTGACGTCCTGATGTGAAGAAACTGTGTGAGTGGAGGAGATGACAAGCCATGAATGATTTTATATGTGAGACACAGATGAGCAAATTTGACCAGGTTTTCCCAGTTAAGCAGATTGTGTTTTTGCAGGATTGGACAGTGGTGATAAGAGTGGGGTTTCCGGTCCAGAGTTTTGATGGTGCGTTTATAAAGAGAGTGGATGGGTTTTAAAGCTGTAGCAGTTGAGTGAGACCAGACAGTTAGACAGTAAGTGATGTGAGACAGTATCATGGAGTGCATACACATTTTAGCTGACTGTATGGACATCTGAGGTCCAATATGTCCAAAGTTGCTGAGATTGAATTTGATACGATTACTGACCATTTTTATGTGGGATTTGAAAGAGAGTTTTGAATCAAGGATGACACCGAGATATTTATATTCATGGACCACCTGGAGCTGTTCACCGCACACACGGACATCCGGATCTATGGAGGAGCTGTTATGAGATTTGGTAAAGAACATTGCAACTGTTTTGGATGTATTTAACTGTAGACATGAGTGCTGTAACCAGTTAGTGATGTGAACAAGGGCTTGTGTGAGCTTAAGAGATACAGTGGAGATGTTTTTTCCATGAGTATAAATAACAGTGTCATCCGCATACATTTGTATGGAGATATCAGGACAAGCAGATGGGAGGTCATTGATGTACAGTGAGAATAATAGTGGACCTAAAATTGAACCTTGTGGGACACCAGTGGAGAGATTAAGGGCGGAGGATAGATGCGATTGAATTCTAACATACTGGGAGCGGTCTGTTAAATAAGCCTGGATCCAGTTTATAGTGTTGAAGGAGAAATTGAAATGTTGTAATTTATTTAATAAGATGTTGTGGTTAACAGTGTCAAATGCTTTTCTCAGATCGAGGAAAACAGTGCCAACGACCCCGCCCTTGTCCAGTGATTGACGGATATTTTCTGTAAAGAAGCAAATGGCGGTTTCGGTTGAGTGGTTGGTTCTGAATCCAAATTGCATTGGGTGTAGGGCAAATGGGGTGGTGTTGAGATGGTTCATGATCTGTTCCGCAACTAGTTTCTCAGCAACTTTGGACATTATGGGAAGTATACTTATTGGTCTGTAATTGGCTACTGAGTGAGGGTCACCATTTTTGAATATTGGGACGACGATGGCCGACTTCCACATGGTTGGAAATACTCCCTGAGAAATAGATTGATTGATTATCCGTGTTATGGGTTGTAAGAGTGATGCGCTGAGTTCCTTTAGCATTATTGAGTCCATACCGTAGATATCTTTGCATGTAGATGATTTAAGTGAATTAATGGTTTGAAGCACATCATACTGAGAGACACTTTTGAGACTAAGTACGGGTGCGTGTAAATCTACTGAGAAGGTGACTGTACATTCGGGGGAGAACTGTTTTGCGATGCTAGCCACAGAGTCAATAAAATAATGGTTAAAGGCTTTTGCCACTTCCGCTGGACTACTTACAAGGTTTTGGTCAATTTTTATCTCCACTGTTTTCTGAGTTTTTGGGTGATCACCAATCATTTTTTTTATTTGGTCCCATATTATTTTACAGTTTCCATTTGCCTTTTCAATTAATGTCATAAAGAAATCCGCTTTGGCTTTCCTGAAGGACCTTACCACTTTATTTCTTAACATTGTGAAACGACCCCGGTCATGTGAGGACTTGCTTTTATTTGCAATCTTTAGAGCACTGTCTCTTTCTTTCATTAGTTTTTTAAGGTTATCATTTATCCATGGAACTTTATTCTTTCTCTGCTTATGCCTAATTTTCTGTGAGAATTCTTTTATAATTTTTCCCAATGATTTAAGAAGATTTCCACACTCATGCTCACAATCCTCCATAGTTGTTAGGTTGTCCCAGGAGACTTCATTAACTTTATCAAGAAAGTTCTGATATTTGTTTTTAGGAATGCCTACAAATTCCTCAGTATTACTTGCACTAAAGCCCTTTTTGCTAATTTTTCTATTTAGCAGGATGAGGTTGTGGTCAGATAGGCCTGATAGCATATTAAGTGACTTCACAATTCTCTCTGGCCTGTTACTAAAAATTAGGTCAATTTGCGTTCTTGTTGAGTTAGTGATTCTTGTTGGTCCTTTTATAATTTGAACAAGATCAAATTTGTCTGTGATTTTCTTAAGTTTCTGCCGAGTGTCTCTGTCTTCCCAGTTTATGTTGAAGTCCCCCATAATAATTATTTCCTTATCAAAATTACATTGCTTTAGTAGGTTTTCAAAGTTCTCATAGAAACTGATGTCGGCAGACGGAGGCCTGTAAATTACTATGATTACAAAAGACATTTGTAGAGAAAGGGAAATATTGAGGCCTAAACATTCTAACAACTGGTCATTTGTCCATTGGATTTGTTGGCATTTAAGTGTGTTTTTTACATAGGCCATCACCCCCCCTCCCTTTTTGGGTCCATCCCTATCTCTCCTATATATATTGTAACCAGAGATATTTAAAGCTGCTGATGGAGAGTTACTTTTGAGAAACGTTTCAGACATACAAAGAAAATCCAGGTTGGAGTCCAGCAGTAGATGTTGTATTTGTTCAGTCTTGGATAATATACTTCTAATGTTTATATGGCCACCTAAGATTCCCTTTGGTTTCGCCTCAGGATCCCAGACAACACGCGAGTGATTGACAGTCTGAAAGAACTCCCACTTCCGGTTCTTCTGTATGCCTCGATTCAGCTGTTTCCTGTTTATGTTTTTGGATGCCACGTGAACTGAAGAAGTGCATGGATTAGATTTTAACTTGGTTAAACTCGTTAAACCAATGTATGAATCCTGGTTTGATTCACTTAGAACAGTAGTTTTCGAACCCAGTGTGAGGTCCGATAGCTCCCGCAGGGCGCGCAGCGCTTCACAGGCTCCTCTACCGGTACGAGGACCCTGGACGCAGGGGTCTCCGCCATCCACAGCATTGGCTCGGCTCTCTCCGGCAGCATAGGAGGCATTACATAGCGAAGACGATGGAGAAGGCGAGTTAGTGTCATCGCGGCGACCATGAAGCACATTGTGCAGCGGACGTACCTCTTGGAAAGTAATGATGCTCTCCACCGGAGTAGCTCCGCAGACACCTGCCCCGCAAAAGGCACCCCGAGTGCACCGATCCCCCGGCATAGCAATGGCACGGCTCGCTCCGGTAGTATCCGCGGCATCACACGAGGACGACGGAATAGACAGGTTAGTGTTATCTTGATTACACCGCAGCGCATCGTGCACTGAACATACCTCTAGGAAAGAAGTAAAGCGCTCCACCGAGGTACTTCTGTCAGCGGACTCTGGCGGGACGGTGTCCTGTGGGCCGGGGCAGGGGTGAACGTCTCCGGACAGAATCAAACAAATCGCGATGATCAGAGTGTTAGTCCATTGTTGACGTGCTGCCTTATTAATGTTCTTGTTCGATTGGTGGTAAAGTGTTGGAAATACGAGAGATACGGCCAGAAGGTGTTTACCATAGCCAATGTTTGGCATAGCATTAGCTCGACGGTTTGGATGTTCATAGAAGTAATCCAGCTGTTTACAAGGCAGTTCATTGTAGAAATATGATTGCTGTGGCTTTGTACTTAAGTGACAAAAGTCTGAATCCACTGTAGGAGGTCTGACGTTATTAATTAAAGTAAATATAAGGAGAGCAGTGACAGCTCCCGTCCCACCTGCGGCCATCTTGCTGTTCATGCGCTCAGACCTCCCTTTTCCCTTTAGTTCCGCAGAGATTGGCAATTGCAGGCCTGAAATCATCCAGATGATTCTACTGTAGTAGTAGTAGTAGTAGTAGTGGTAGTAGTAGTAGTGGTAGTAGTAGTAGTAGTGGTAGTAGTTGAAGTAGTAGTTGTAGTAGTAGTAGTAGTAATAGTAGTAGCAGTAGTAGTAATAGTAGTAGTAGTAGTAGTAATAGTAGTAGTAGTAGTAGTAGTAGTTGAAGTAGTAGTAGTAGTAGTAGTTGAAGTAGTAGTAGTAGTAGTTGAAGTAGTAGTAGTAGTAGTAGTTGTTGTAGTAGTTGTAGTTGTAGTAGTAGTAGTAGTAGTGGTAGTAGTTGAAGTAGTAGTTGTAGTAGTAGTAGTAGTAATAGTAGTAGCAGTAGTAGTAATAGTAGTAGTAGTAGTAGTAATAGTAGTAGTAGTAGTAGTAGTAGTTGAAGTAGTAGTAGTAGTAGTAGTTGAAGTAGTAGTAGTAGTAGTTGAAGTAGTAGTAGTAGTAGTAGTTGTTGTAGTAGTTGTAGTTGTAGTAGTAGTAGTAGTAGTTGAAATAGTAGTAGTAGTAGTTGAAATAGTAGTAGTTGAAATAGTAGTAGTAGTAGTAGTTGTTGTAGTAGTTGTAGTTGTAGTAGTAGTAGTAGTAGTTGAAATAGTAGTAGTAGTAGTTGAAATAGTAGTAGTTGAAATAGTAGTAGTAGTAGTAGTTGAATTATAATGACTTCAAAAATATGTTTGTAATTTCTCATTTTAACGTTTTCCACTAAATAAAAAACTGAGCTGAAGCGATCGTGACGAGCTAAAAGATAAAAGAAGTGTCATAGCGCCATCTAGTGGCCACGAAACAGTACTGCTAAACACCGTTGATCATTGTGTTATTAGAACTTTAAAGGTGCACTGCGTAACTTTACTGGGAGAGGGTCCAGCACCTGTTTGTATCTATGGAGATGTTATTGCTTCGGCTCTACACATATGTATCTCCATGGAGACATCACCAGGTCAAGTTACAGGTCAGATCTGTGAAGAGGCGACCCCAGTAAAAGACCCGGAATGAAATAAATGCTAGACAGATGTTTGATGCATATACTGTGGAACATTCTAAGCAAAGCATTAACATCTCCATGGAGACGAGCAGGCGACAGACCAGAAAAGTTACGTAGTGAACCTTTAAGCTACAGTACCGCCGCTGTACCATTTGGCAAGACATTTTGTGTTTGGATGTGGGATATGAAAGACAATATTGTGTTACTTTAAAGGTTCACTAAGTCACTTTTCTGGTGGGGTCCTCTACCTCCTAGTCTCCATGACGCTGAAAATGTCCCACAGTATGACATTACACTTTATTATTATCTCCATGGAGACAAGCAGGTCATGCCACATGTCAAGTTACAAGGCAGAACTGTGGAAAGGCACTCACAGTAAGAATACATGTTTTCACTTTTGAATCTATTTATTTAACCAATAAAAACATCTGTTATTGAATGAAGAGAAGTTTAATGTCATGATCTGGGACAAAAAAAACATCTCCATGGAGACAAACAGACGTCCACCAGAAAAGTGACACAGTGAAGCTTTAAATGGAATTCCACAGGTACACACTTTTTTGAAGTTATAACATGGTAGAAAGCTCCAAAGTTTAATTTAATTTGTACAAGGATCAATGTCATTGTGAAAATAATAATAATAATAATAATAATAATAATAATAATAATAATAATAATAATAATAATAATAATATGTATAAATAAATAAAAACAATCATTTCAGTTGTTTCTGTTGAACAAAATTCAGCTTCAGTCTTTATTAAACTCACCACATTTGAAGCTTCATTAGACCTCAACATACGCAAAATACTTTTACATTTTACTCTTTAAGTACATGTTTAAATGGGTACTTTAATACTTTTACGCTGATACTTTTGTGTGATATTTTTACTTTTACATGATTTTTTTTTTTTTTTTTTTTTTGCTCTGGGATCTTTTACTTAACAAAATCAAGTAGTTCTTCTACAATTTAATGCCCAATAGAAGTAAAATACCCCCTTTAATAATTAGGCCATTTACAGGAAGGAAAGTGTCCAGTGAAGGGTCCAAGAACAACACATGTTTAATTATGAGTTGGTAAAAAAAAATAATAATAAAATAAAATAATATAAATATAAATAAATAAATAAGCAAAAGAAGTGAAGTCCACACAAACAGGCCTTTGAGTTGGCAGACAGCGCCCTCCTGTGGACAAAATACATTACAGCCACAGCTTCTAAAACCCAGAAATCTATTATGAAATGTTTAGTCCAGAACTAAACCACACTGAAAAAGAAAAGGTCACTGGATTTGTGTAAAAAAAAAAAAAAAAAAAAAGGAAAGTGAAACATATTTGATCCCCTCTGCACTCTATTTTTTATTTATTTATTTTTTTCAGAACATGGACACAACTTTTTTCATGTTGATGAAATGTGATCAAATCCTGCTGAATACGCATATTTATCTTATGTTATCTAGGGCTGCAATGATTAGTTGACAACATCGACGACGTCGACAATAAAATTTTGTCGACATGAAATTTCATTGTATTATTTAAGTATCATTTTAATTTGGAACTTAATACTCGTCTGTGTCAAGAATCCGCAGGGCCGACAGCGAACAGTTCAATGTCTTTGTTACACATCTGCTCCTTCACTGTACAGTGTCCAGGTTTACACCATTTCTCGTTCAGAAACAGCGCAAGTCCTCCTCCCTTCTTCTTCCCGCTCTCCTCCGTCCTGTCTGCGCGCAGCAGGTGAAAGTTTTCCACAGTGACGGTAGAGTCCGGGATTTGCGGTGTTAGCCATGTCTCCGTAAAAACAATGACGCTGGCGTCCCTGTACTCCTGCTGAAATCTAATGAGCGCCGCGAGCTCGTCCGTCTTGTTGGCGAGGGAGCGCACATTCCCCGTTACGACGGAGGGGAGGACCGGCCTGCAGCATCTCTTCTTTTCCCGGAGTTTACGTCCCGCGTGGCGTCCACGGCGTGTCGTCCGCAGGATCTCGTCAGGGTTAACATGCCTGTCTCGGGGGAACACAACAGCGCTGCGCAGCGCCATCAGCTGATCCTTTGTGTAGACGAGCGGAGGACGGGGTCCCTTACACATCTTAAGCCGAGACAGGTAAATAATCCACCAAAAGTGCGGAAAAAATGCAGCGTGGAGTGCAGCCCAAGCTTGATGAAAATATTTACAAAAGTGGGGCGGTTTAAGGGCAAAAAGTTAGGAAAGTTACAGAAAAGTGCGGGAGCGTTGTGACGAGCAGCTAGCTCGCGCCAGTCACTGTATCTGCATGTGAGGAATATTCCAATATTAGCACTAGTGTTAAACGGAATGGTGGCCATACTCAATTTGCTCACGAGTCATGGACAATCTTTTTCATTCCGAATGTAGTCTAGTCATGTTTTGGCAGTATTCCCTTAACAGAACGCTGTTTCACAGAATACTTCAACTTTTTTCCTGACCAGCTGCATCACTGTGTGGTACGGCAGCACTACTGTGAAGGACCACAAACACTTGCAGAGAGTGGTTAAGACGGCCACAAAGATCACTAGGACTCCTCAACCGTCTCTGCAGAGCATCTACCACCGCAGAGTCCGCAAGAGAGCTGCCTCCATCATCAAAGACCCCACCCACCCCCAACATGCACTATTCACACTCCTACCTTCAGGCCGGAGGTACAGAAGTGTTAAAAGCAGGACTACTAGACTTAAGAACTCTTTCTTCCCAACTGCTATCAGGCTCTTGAACCGCTGAGCAATAGCCCCCCCTCCTGGACATTGTTTGCACATGAGTAATTTGCAGATTACAGCTGCACATGTACACTTGAGGACAAAATTATTAGCCCCCCCTATGAAATTTTAAGTTTTCCCTAAGATTTTTTTTTTTTTTTTCTGTGTGGAAAATAAAATAATGTAAGCACCCAAAATAAAACTAGGATGTCTAAAAAAAGTTGTGTTATTATTATTATTATTTGCTCTGGTTAAAAACACTTTTGAAATACTTTTAAAACAATGACTATTTTGTAGGGGGGCTAATAATTTTGTACTCAACTGCCAATATCAACAATGTTTACACCCCGTTTTTTTACTACTGACAGTTCCAATGTTGCACATTATCTGTAAATATGTACATAGCACCAGCCTATATTTTTCATAGTGTATATTCGGTAAAGATTGTTCTATTTGATTATACTTTTTTACATGCTTCTCTTATCTTATTTATCTATTTTAATTTTTTTTTTTTTTTTTTTTTTTTTCTCCTGGCATCCAGTGTGGGCAGCAAAGTAAGAATTTCATTGTACAGGGAACATGTTTCTTTACTGTGCGTATGACAATAAAAGCTTTGAATCTTGAATCTTAAACCTTTCTATCTCCATGGAGACCACACCAGGTTACAGGTCAGACCTGTGGAGAGGTGACCCCGCTCACAGTCAGAATGTTTGTTTTTAAAAATTATTATTAAGTGCGGCAATGGCAGAGGACACAAAGCTTTTACTGAAGCGTGCCCGCTTCCACCTCAGAGTCCTGCACCTGCGGCCAGAGGGCAACAGGCACAAGTGGTGATGTAATGGATGGTCTGAGTCTCTGCAGATTGGACGGTGAAGCAGAGCGAGGAGCCGATTTCAGATCATTACATCAGGGACTCGCTCACTCGGAGGCTCCATGGCTCCAGGTCCTTGTGGGTTTGGAGGTCAGAACAAAACAGAGCTCCCACGAGTCCTGGAAAACCTGGAAAATAACTGGCCTGTTTTCCAGACATGGAAAACAGGATAAAATAAAATATGAAAAAAATAATATGAAAAAACAAACAAATGTGAAAATATAAATGAAGCTTTATTTTTAAACTTTTCTCCTTCCTTTGTTTTACTCCACCCTTTACTTTACTGCACACTTTACTTTACAACACTTTCTTACTTTACTGCTTATCAGACTCTTGAACTGCTGAGCGATAGCCCCCTCTCCTGGACATTGATTGACCTATATTTTGCACATGAATAATTTGCAATATTGACCAACTGTGAAGATAATCTGTCAGATTACAGCTGCACATGTAACTGCTCAAATGTTTACACTTCCTGTTTGCACGATATCAACCATGTTTACACTTCCTGTTTCCTCTATATCAACCATGTTTACACTTCCTGTTTCCTCTATATCAACCATGTTTACACTTCCTGTTTCCTCTATATCAACCATGTTTACACTTCCTGTTTCCTCTATATCAACCATGTTTACACTTCCTATTTCCTCTATATCAACCATGTTTACACTTCCTGTTTCCTCTATATCAACCATGTTTACACTTCCTATTTCCTCTATATCAACCATGTTTACACCGCGTATTTACTACTGACAGTTGCACATAAAACTAATGTTGCACATTATCTGTTAATATGTACATAGCACCAGCCTGTATGTTTCATAGTGTATATTCGGTAAAGATCGTGTGAGAATTGTTCTTTTGTTACTGAATTATTCTTCTGTAATTGAAATCATATTCTGTAGGTGTGTGCTAATATCATATTCTGTATGTCAGAAGGGTAGAAGAGTTAATGATTAAAAAGTCAACTCAGTTTGTACTTTGGTTTATGATTGTACTTTGATCTGGCCATATCTGTGTTCAAACTCAATGAACTTAGAGAAGCACTAGTATATGTGTGTTTAAACTTAATTACCTAATGAACTTTGATATCGCCATGTACCATTTCTGAAAAACATGTTATGTAATGTTAGGTAATGAGTTAATATTTATCAGATATACTGTATAAATATAAATACTCTATGAATGTGTCTTCACTAGTGCTGTCAGGCAATTAAAAATGTATCTAATTAATTAAAAGATTTGTAATTAATTAATCTAATTAGTCACATTTTAAGAGTGTGAGGGAGAGAGAGAGTGAGCGAGCGAATGAACGAACCCACTTTGCGGTTGAGTTTGTCAGTTTTCATCTGGTCGTTTGGTGGTTTGGTGGTTTGGTGAAGTGCGCTCACACTCGCTCTATCACCGGTAACAATGGAACTTGTCCGGACGTGTTTAACGTTCAATTGATCCGTCGGGCTGGAGCAGCTTCGGTGATCAGAAAATTCTTTTTGACAAAAGCTCCAAATCACGGCGTTCTTGTTGATCGTCCGTCTTCGTTCTTTTTATAAATAATCTTGCCGTTCAAAGGCTCTGATAATGATTTACTCACCGCACGCCAAATTTAAAATGTGCACACACTGAATGGCCACTCATAATTAAGTGCGTTAATTTTTATAACGCGTTAATTAGCAGTGTAATTAATTAATCTAATTAACGCTTTAAACTGACAGCCCTAGTCTTCACACATCAGGCACTGGCGCCCCCTGCAGTCTCCAACGAGCTACTGCGAGGGGGAGCGTCCAATCACAAACTGGTCGTGTTATTACCATGTTACACAGGGTTTACATGTGACTCTCAATTATATAAATCATGTATAAACAATAAAACTATTTTAAATTTACATTGGTTGCAGTGGAGTTATAATTCGGAGACAAATGCACAATTTACAACCTTTACATTAATAAAAGAAAAGAAAAGAAAAGAGAGGTCCACACCCACTAGAATATTCTTATTTTTATAGCAATTGCATCTCCATGGCGACAAGCAGGTGGCAGACCCTCCAAAAGTTACATACTGCACCTTTAAAGGCTTCCCAGTTTGTATTTGGACCACATTTGTTTCCTCTTCAAAGCTTCACTCTGTTTGAAGAATGTGGAGATTTGGTCCATCCACATAAACCAGGACTACCTGGGACTAAACCGGAACTAAACCAGGATTAACCTGGGACTAAACCGGAACTAAACCAGAACTAACCTGGGACTAACCCGGAACTAAACCAGGACTAACCCGGAACT
Source organism: Paratrypauchen microcephalus (assembly GCA_036785185.1). Taxonomy (NCBI): domain Eukaryota; kingdom Metazoa; phylum Chordata; class Actinopteri; order Gobiiformes; family Gobiidae; genus Paratrypauchen; species Paratrypauchen microcephalus. Next base: position 185,664 of record JAVJIX010000416.1, on the reverse strand, counting down.
AAACCAGGATTAACCTGGGACTAACCCGGAACTAAACCAGGACTAACCTGGGACTAACCCGGAACTAAACCAGGATTAACCTGGGACTAACCCGGAACTAAACCAGGACTAACCTGGGACTAACCCGGAACTAAACCAGGACTAACCCGGAACTAAACCAGGACTAGATTAGAACTAAACCAGGACTAGACCAGAACTAAACCAGGACTAGACCAGAACTAAACCAGGACCAGACTAGAACAAAACAAGGACTAGACTAGAACTAAACCAGGACTAGACCAGAACTAAACCAGGACTAGACCAGAACTAAACCAGGACTAGACCAGAGCTAAACCAGGATGAGCAGAGGGCAAAGCACTACAGTAACACTTCAGTCTTCCTTCAGTCTGGAGAGTGTTTTGGTTTGGGTATGATCACAGACACCAGCTGGTAAAGGGGTAGAGCGGGTATGTTCACGGACACCAGCTGGTAAAGGGGTACAGCGGGTATGCTCACGGACACCAGCTGGTAAAGGGGTATAGCGGATATGAGTTTTTTGTGATCTACGTTTCCTACGGATTATTTTCTACTTCCTGTTGTTCTGCTCTCCAGAGATCCCCGCCTGCTCCAGTCAGATACTCACCCACTCCAGCCTGATATCTACCCGCTCCAGCCACATTCCAGCCTGCATCCCGCTTCTGGAAAATAAATTCACCTTTTCCTTTTTCCATTGGTCTGTGTCCATTTTTTGGGTCCCTCCATTGCTGTGCCACAACAGAACAATCTGGACAAATGACCCAGTTGTTCTGGCTCTGGCCACACAGGGGGTCAGAGTGGGCCATCATCAGCAAATTCTGAAGTGACTGAAAGACTCAGTGAGTTTTCTGTTAATGTGACTCAACTTACGGCTCAAATGAGTCGGCTCGCTGCTCAACTCTCAGCTATGTTGCAATCGCCACCTGCTGGTCAACCTCAAGCGACTGCTCCCCCTCTAGTCCAGCCTCCGATCCAGCCCCTCATCCCGGCTGCTCGTGAGCCACACATTCCTACTCCAGAGCGCTGCTCCGGTGATCTTGGAGCTTGTGGCCATTTCCTCCTCCAGTGCTCCCTGGTGTTCGACCAGCGACCCAAACCTACTGCACAGATAAGACTCCAACTGCATTTTTACTTGGTCTACTCACTGGCAGAGCTGCTTTTGTCAAATGACATTCACTTCAGATTATAAATCAGATGTTCCGTCCTGTTGTGGAATTTCTAGACTCCAAAAAAAGAAGTGAAAAGTTTTCTTGAATCAAGGAGTGTGATTTATTGAAGCATTTGTGCACACAATCCCAAAACTCCCTGTCCCTGACAGAGTCGTCTGTCCCTAAACTGTGACAGAACAATCCATCCAGAGTCTTTATACCCCACGGGGGCATAAGGCACAGGGATGATCCACACACAGAAGATAAGACCTAGTCTCATCCGAGAACAGGTCAACACAAGGCTGGGTCAACAAACAGGAGAACAACAAGCTGGGATTGATATAAACAATAGACTGGGATGAGGAGCACAAGGCCAGAGTGTTGGACATGGGAAAAGAGTTCGAATTACAACGAGAGAACAGTTAGAGAACAGTTAGAGAACAGTTAGAGAACAGTTAGAGGACAGTTAGAGGACAGTTAGACAACAGTTAGACAACAGTTAGAGAACAGTTAGAGAACAGTTAGACAACAGTTAGACAACAGTTAGAGAACAGTTAGACAACAGTTAGACAACAGTTAGAGAACAGTTAGAGAACAGTTAGAGAACAGTTAGACAACAGTTAGAGAACAGTTAGAGGACAGTTAGAGAACAGTTAGAGAACAGTTAGAGAACAGTTAGAGAACAGTTAGAGAACAGTTAGAGAACAGTTAGAGGACAGTTGGAGATCAGTTACAGAACAGTTAGAGAACAGTTAGACAACAGTTAGACAACAGTTAGAGGACAGTTAGAGGACAGTTGGAGAACAGTTGGAGAACAGTTAGAGAACAGTTAGAGGAGCGTTAGAGAACAGTTAGAGAACAGTTAGAGAACAGTTAGAGAACAGTTAGAGGAGCGTTAGAGAACAGTTAGAGAACAGTTAGAGAACAGTTAGACAACAGTTAGAGAACAGTTAGAGAACAGTTAGAGAACAGTTAGTGAACAGTTAGTGAACAGTTAGAGAACAGTTAAGATTACAACAAAAAATGGATGAATGAGAGAAGAGAGAGAGAGGAATCAGTTTTGTGTTTTTTCTTGAGTTTTCAGACTATTTCAACACTTTTTTGTCAGTGTTTGCTAACGTGTGTCACCATCTAACCATGCAGCTAAAACTTTGGTCCAGTGACACAATTGAATTTTCTTTTGCTCTTAATAAACCACACAAAAGAATTGTGTTTTTTCAACTGATTTTGAGCTGAAGTGATTTAGTCCCTGAATCGAGGACACATGAGCTTCAGATGAGACAGAGACAGAAGGGTTTTCTCAAATATTTGATGACACTTTATAAAGTTCTGGTCCCGTACACATATAACACCCACACATATCTCTCACACTAGACATTTATCTTAATCCACACACTGAAGTGAGGCTCATGTCTGCAGGCTTTTTCTGTCAAACTCCACAATTAACATCCATTTTTTTGTTCACTCATGTAAAAATATATGAAAAATGTTGGACTATTTTACACCGAGGAGAGTGAGTCTGTGGAGCTCAGAGACACTGAGGAGCCTTCAAACCAGAGCCTAAACCCAGGGAGCAGAGTGTGAGTGAATGTGGTGTTGAAGGTGTGGAGGTGGGTCAGATGGTCAGAGGAGACTGTGTAGAAGGACAGAGAGCCAGCAGGACAGTCCACAAACACTGCTACTGTCCCAGAAGAGGAGGACCGGGGCTGAGGGAGGAGGGTTTCTTTGTCATTATGACGAACAGAGAAACCACCTTTAGAACACTCCAGACTCCAGGACTGATCATTGGCTCCAAACCAACTGTCATCACCGCGTCCTTTCCTTCTGATTCTTCTGTAAGACACTGATATAGAAACCCTTCCACTCCACTGGACCTCCCAGTAACAGCGACCAGTCAGACCAGTGGAACACAGAACCTGAGGACAGTTCTCAAATCTGTCCTGATGATCTGGATACGGCTGATTCTCTCTCACACGTGTCACCTTCTTGTTGTTGTCAGACAGTTTGAGGATTCTGTGAGCTGTGTTTGGATCCAGAGTGAGATCACAGAAATCTGATGGACAGAAGACACAACACAGCAGCAGTTAGTCCCCTGTCCACTCTCAACATGTGAGACACACATTTAATTCTCCTACAATATGGCCACATTTGTTCATGAAAGATGGATTTAAAGGCTTTCACTGATTTAGGATTCATGTCTTTTTTCAATGTATTTCTTCTTTTCTTTCTTAATCCTTCCACTCTTGTGTTTGGCTCATATTTATTTGAGTGTAAAAACATTTCCTTTCATAGCCCCACACCAGTCTATTTCAGATGATTCTCAGTGTAAATGTGGACTTCTCTGGAGTTTGTTGCTGCAGTGACAAAGTGCAGCTCCAGTGTGTGACGTCACTCCACACATTCCTACACTCGTGTGTGCTCCAGAACACACACTTTCCCCTTTAAAGAGGGCATTTACCCCTGTGGGGTATTAAAGAGGGGCATTTACTCCTGTGGGGTATTACAGAGGGGCATTTACTCCTGTGGGGGATTAAAGAGGGCATTTACTCCTGTGGGGTATTAAAGAGGGCATTTACTCCTGTGGGGTATTACAGAGGGGCATTTACTCCTGTGGGGTATTACAGAGGGGCATTTACTCCTGTGGGGGATTAAAGAGGGCATTTACTCCTGTGGGGTATTAAAGAGGGCATTTACTCCTGTGGGGTATTACAGAGGGCATTTACTCCTGTGGGGTATTACAGAGGGGCATTTACTCCTGTGGGGTATTAAAGAGGGCATTTACTCCTGTGGGGTATTGAAGAGGGGCATTTACTCCTGTGGGGTATTAAAGAGGGGCATTTACTCTTGTGGGGTATTAAAGAGGGGCATTTACTCCTGTGGGGTATTAAAGAGGGCATTTACTCCTGTGGGGTATTACAGAGGGGTATTTACTCCTGTGGGGTATTACAGAGGGGTATTTACTTCTCTGGGGTTTTGGCTGTAACACGTCACATATTTGGATCTCCATGTTCCTTTTATTGTTTTGAAAATGCTGTATTGACCAAAAACAACAGATGAACATGTTTTGTACGTTTCAGTTTCAGTTTTGATGCTCTGAGTCTCCCCTCTCTTTGCTCTCTGTGCTAAGTCCCTCCCCCTTCAGAGCTCTATCCCAACACACTCAGTGTGCGTCCCACTAATGAAACTCCTGCATCACATCAGGTTTGTCCAGTTGTTGTGTTCACTTTTGTCTCATGTTTTTGTGTATTTATGGAGAATTGTCGTGTGGAGCATGGGGGACGTAGGCTTGTGGGCGGAGCCTCGTACTGCTAAGGTAAGGAGGGTTTGAATAGGGCCCAGGAGAGATCTCTAGATGACTCAAACATCTCTTCAGGCAGGTTTTTGATGCTGATTTTTTCTTTAAATGTGTCCATGTGAATCCACAGACACTTGTGCTTGTGTGTAGACAGTCCTGTGCTGAGTCCAACAGCTTTGCCTGTGTCAGTGAGGCTCCAAGGCTCCTCCTTTCCTCCCAGTAGGAAACTATAGCCCGGGGAAAAGCGATACCGAGCGGGAGACACCGGTATCAGAGAACACGACACACGGGGCTCTGCAGAGTGTCTCCGAGCGGCTGGAGCCCTGTCCTCCGGACACTCAGCACCAACCAAAGTGATCAAAGTCTGTCTGCCCCATCTGCAGGAGAATCTCCTTGTTTTGTAGAGAAAACATTCTTCTATATGTGTGGAAATCCTGGAGCAGAATCTAATGTTTATGAACCTGATGGAATTAAATGAAAGTGAAAATTCTCGGCGCACATGGCTCAGAGGACGCACTGGAGAAATGGCTCTGTTGTGGATATAAACTGATGTTTTCTTCTGTAGTGGCTCTAAACGGTAAGTCGTGCAGAGGGGTATTCCATGAACGTCGCTAAACATAGCGGCGACTAAGTGCTAAGTCCTCGCCTGACTTAGCCGCAACTTAGACTAAAGCGTGAAGCCGCTCCACTAATGCATTTCAGCTGCGCCTCAGCAGCGCTAAGTTCAGTCAGGCCTAATCAGGCCGGGCGTCCGCGCGTGCACGGGGAACGTAAGAAGCCCTGAACAAGCGACTGTTGAAAACACGATCATGTCGAAGATTCGGGCCGATTATTTCATCGCATCAGAACAGAAGTTGCTTTTGGAACTCTACAACGCACTTGCGATAACCAAGGTGAGAGACATGGCGTGGCAGAAGATCGCCGAGCGCTTAAATACATAAGTTAAGTCCTATAACAGTGCTGGAGGTTGAGTTTTTTAAGTCTGTTTTTCACCATTGATGTCAACGCTGATCTGTGGCGCAGGGGAAAAGTTACGGTCTGGGGTGCAGGAGGTGTGAGTTTGATTCTCATGGTGGGAAGTTGATGTCATAAATATTATATATTTGTAGAGCAGTCTTGTCAGTTGTAATTTATTTTTACTGTGTAAAAGTATTTGCTCCAACTAAATTGGAGTTAAATTGTGTTATCTTGCCTTTGAGCAGGAATAATGTGAAGAGGACTGTTTTGCTGGTAAAGACAAAGCATAAAAACATTTTGCAGAGTGGTAAGTAGGCTAATATTAATATTATTATTCAGTGCAATTAGTAATACTGTTGAAATGGTACCTTAATTTAATTTAAAATGAACAGTAGCTACCAAGCCACAGGAGGTGGGAGCCCCCCTCAAAACCTTTCACCTGCAGAGGAGCTGGCACTGGCCCTAAACTGGGGTCGCCCACTGGTGGAGGTAAATGAAGGAGGGACCCCATCAAAGATCCTTCCTGCGAGTTCTCGTGAAGAGTATATTCAAGGTATTCTCTAGGCTCATGCTTGCCTCAGCTGTGATCTAAGCATTTGTGTATTTTAATAGTATGTTTGTGTTCTAGTTACTGAAGATGGCGTACACTTGGGCCCTCCTCAGCAGTCCTCCAGCAGTGCCTTGCCTGACCCTCAGCAGTCCTCCAGCAGTGCCTTGCCTGACCCTCAGCAGTCCTCCAGCAGTGCCTTGCCTGACCCTCAGCAGTCCTCCAGCAGTGCCTTGCCTGACCCTCAGCAGTCCTCCAGCAGTGCCTTGCCTGACCCTCAGCAGTCCTCCAGCAGTGGCCTCACACCAGAATGTCATACCTAATGTCTTTTATTGTTTTATGCCTATTGATGGAAATTGATAAATAGGATTTCATTAAAGACCAAGTTTAGCGAGCGTCGTGGAACCGAACTCTCACTAAAACTAGCGCCAACTGTCGAATAAAGCCGGGCTTTGCACTTAGTAGCTTTCGTGGAATACCCCTCAGGTTTTGTTCTTTTGGCCTTTGTTTTTGCCTGTAAACATTTTCTAGTGTCGCAGATAAACATGATCGATAAAGCTTCAGATTACAGCTCAGAGTTTCATTGACAAACTTGGACTTTACCAGATTTTTACTTGGTATTTTTTTATTTGACATGTAGCAGCTGAGTTAGCGCAGAATCATCTGTTTAAAGTTCGACCACGTGGTTGATATGGGTCCAATTAGACCGAGAATTTATAGCACGTGTGGACTTGGAGACGCAGCGCTTTAGCCGCACGTCATCGCGACTCTACACAGGGTTAACAGGGAAACACTTGTGCAATTCACACGTGATGCGTCCGGTGTAAACGAACCTTAAAGGTTTTTATTCTGCTCTTCTCTTTTAATGTGAACTTTATGATGATTATTTATGTTTTCACTTATTTATATTGTGATGATTGTGATTTCATTTCTTTCTTATTCTGTAAAGCACTTTGAATTACTTGTGCTGTACAAATAAACTTGCCTTTGTTTGTAAAAACAGTGTCCAGATGAACCCCTGAAACTCTACATCTCTACATCACAACGATGTTTTAACTCACTCGAAAAGGAAATGCTGTGACCCTCAAAAATGACCCAGTTGTGTAACAGAATGTTGACAGACAGTTTGTTTGTGTGAGACAAAAAAGTCAAGTCAGACTTACATCTCCAGACTGGATTCATCCATCGTTCTCCAGCAGGACTCAGTCTGAAGGAAACACACCACATCAGAGTTTGTCACAGAGCATTTTCACTCCATGGGAGATTAAAATTTGTTATTTTCACCCTCACACTGTTCTCAATCTGTGGTGCACAGGACTCTGGTGGTTCTGAAGTCTGTTCTTATTAATTACACTCAAGTCATTTATGATTTTCAAAGTCAGCATGTCCATACCTGAGAGTGTCCAGTGAGCAGTGGGGGTCCTCCTGTAGAGCAGACAGGAGCTTTACTCCTGTGTCTCCTGGATGGTTGTAGCTCAGGTCCAGTTCTGTCAGATGGGAGGGGTTGGACCTCAGAGCTGAGGCCAGAGAAGCACAGCCTTCCTCTGAGACCAGACAACCTGACAGTCTGAGGACACAGATTATTGTAATCAGTCCATTCATTAGAAACATTCAACCCAAATGAGACAAAGAACAAGTCCCATATCATTATGTTACTTTATCAATTTTTTTTTCCAATGCAAATACCAACAGGTTCTGTGATAATAGTGAATAATATGAACCCCTCTGACCTGAGCTGTTCCAGTTTACAGTGAGGACTCTTCAGTCCAACAGACAACATCTTCAGCCCTGAGTCCTTCAAGTCGTTGAGACTGAGGTCCAGGACTGTCAGACTAGAGGACTGGGAGCTGAGGACTGAGGACAGAGCTTCACAGCTTCTCTCTGACAGGTTACAGCTGCTCAGTCTGGGGAGAGAAAACATTGTTTATGTACAAGTTCAATCAAACCATCCTCTGTTAAACAAAGTTACTCACAGAGCTTTGTTGGAGGCCTTGACCACTGGCAGCAGCCTCAGGAGAGCCTCCTCTGAAGCAGAGTATTTCTTCAGCTCAAACTGGTCCAGATCTTCTTCTGACGACAGTAAGATGAAGGCCAGAGCTGACCACTCTGCAGGAGATAGTTCACCTTCAGATAGACGTCCTGAACTCAGGTACTGTTGGATCTGCTCCACCAGAGAACGCTCATTCAGCTCATTCAGACAGTGGAGCAGATTGATGCTCCTCTCTGCAGACACAGCCTCACTCAGTTTCTTCTTGATGTACTCAGCTGTTTTCTGATTGTTTTGGGAGCGACTTCTTTTTGTCAGTTTTGTCAGACCTTGTAGAAGGCTCTGATTGGTCGACAGTGAAAGACCCAAGAGGAAGCGGAGGAGCAGGTCCAGGTGTCCATTTGGACTCTGTAAGGCCTGGTCCACAGCTGTCTGGTAAAAATGCGCTGATTTACCGGTAAAAATATTTCTCCTTGATGATGTTTGTTTCTCTGAGAGCAGGTTGATCCCAGTCTTGATGAAGGTCTGGTGGACGTGAAGAGCAGCCAGAAACTCCTGCACACTCAGATGGATGAAGCAGTAGACCTTGTCCTGGTACAGGCCTGGCTCCTCTCTAAAGACCTGTGTGAACACTCCGGAGCACACTGAGGCCTCTGCAGCGTCCAGTCCACACTCGCTCAGGTCACACTCGTAGAAGATCAGGTTTCCTTTCTGCAGCTGCTCAAAGGCCAGTTTCCCCAGAGACTTCATCATCTTCTTGGTCTTTGGATTCCAGGGTGAGTCTGTCCCAGATCCTTCTTCATACTTGATGTTCTTGACTTTGGCCTGAACCACCAGAAAGTGGATGTACATCTGAGTCAGGGTCTTGGGCAGCTCTCCTCTGCATTTCAGCAGATGCTCCAGGACTGCAGCAGCGATCCAGCAGAAGATCGGCATGTAACACATGATGTGGAGGCTTCTGGACGTCTTGATGTGGGAGATGATTGTGTCGGCCTGATCTCTGAACCTCTTCCTGAAGTACTGCTCCTTCTGTGGGTCGGTGAACCCTCTGACCTCTGTCACCATGGAGACGCACTCAGCAGGGATCTGATTGGCCGCCGCGGGTCGTGTGGTTATCCAGAGGCGAGCGGAGGGAAGAAGGCTCCCCCTGATGAGGTTTACCAGCAGCACGTGCACTGAGGCAGACTCTGTGGGGTCGGTCAGGGCCTTGGTTTGGGTGAAGTCCAGAGGAGGTCTGCACTCGTCCAGACCGTCAAAGATGAAGAGCACCTGGAGGTCTTCAAAGCTGCAGAGTTCTGCTTGTGTTTGACTAAAGAAGTGTTGAACAAGTGTCACCAAGCTGAAGCTTCTCTCCTTCAGCACATTGAGTGCTCTGAAAGTGAACGGGAACAGCAGCTGTATGTCCTGGTTGGCTTTGCCTTCAGCCCAGTCCAGACTGAACTTCTGTGTGAGCACTGTTTTCCCGATGCCAGCCACTCCCTTTGTCAGCACTGTTCTGATTGGTCCATGTGTGTGAGCTGGGCCTTTAAACATCTCTTCACATGTGATGGCTGTCTCTGCTGGGTCTGGTTTCCTGGAGGCTGTTTCCATGTGTCTGACCTCATGTTCCTGGTTGACCTCTGAAGACCCTCCCTCTGTGATGTAGAGCTCTGTGTAGATCTCATTCAGAAGGGTGGAGTCTCCTGCTTTAGCGATGCCTTCAAACACACACTCAAACTTCTGCTGCAGGTCAGACTTCAGTTTATGCTGACAAACTCTAGAACAACTCCCTGAATAAAGACAACAGATACAAACCTGGGTCTCAGAGAAGATAAAATGACTGTGAGCACCTTGTTAAATGTGTTAAATGGTCCTACTGCTCCACAGACGCTCAGCCAGCTCCTTCTGCTTCATCCTCTTCAGGAAGTTCAGTGTGATCTTCAGAAGAGCCTCACTGAAGCTCCTCTGCTCTTCATCTTCAACCTCCACAGGCTCTGAGCATTCTGGGTAATCTGTACTCAGAACCTTGTGGAATGTCTTCAGCTCCTTCTGGATAAAAGTGAAGATGTCCTCATGCAGAAGCTGAACAGACACATTATAAACAACACAAATGCAGTCAGTGTCACATCTGTGTGAAACAAGCTCTCATTCATCTGAACAGTGAATGACAGACCTTAAATATGGAGTCCAGCTGTGTCTGATGGTGCTGACCACTGGAGACTTCTGGACTTCCACCCACTCTGTTAAAAAAAAGAAAATATTCCAGTCTGTGGGAGTCCCATATTTAAAAATGCATGAATTTAAGAATACATTTAACATAAAACATTTGTATCAAACCAATTCAAAACCACACTGAACGTATCCAGAGTGCAGAGATATTGTTGATTTTGGTGAAATTCTTAATTAGACCATTTAAATGTTCAAATCCTACAGTGGTGCTGAGTATATGAAGTGTTGTCGATGTAGGAGGTCGTTAGCTTCACGTACTGTGGATCAGGTTCTTGTTTAAAATCCTCCACTTGTCCCTTTGAGCGATCACTCTTCAATGACACTGCACTGGTCCCAGGAGCAGGTCTGTGGACACAGAGGGAGCAGTGGCTTTAGTCTGAACTCTGACATGGATCCATGCTGTGCATGCTTCATTCATACAAAATGTGGCATCTGTTTTACATGTAAAGTCTTTGTCGTGCATGTCCAGGCTTGTCCAGCGCTCCCAAAGACCAAAACATTCAAGGTGAATGAGCTTTTTACATGTGTGTTTGTCATCCTGAGCTAAGTTACAGCTTTTCTTTTCTCATAAAGTCACCAGCCATCAGAACTTTGGACTATAACAATAAAAGTTATTTTTAGAGACTGGATGAGCACAGAAGGAAGTCTGGGAGCCCCTGGATAAGCAGAATAAAATGTCCTGTGTGTGTGGAGCTTGAGAGACAGGGAAATACCCACTAAAGGAAGTTAGGGTTAGCTCCAATCCATCAAAGAAATGTATAATAATAATAATAATAATAATAATAATAATAATAATAATAATAATAATAAATATAGCTGCAAGCAGCAATGTGGGGGCCAAGCAGTGACCCAGCCTAATTTGATGACATGTGTTGGATCAGTCTTCGCCCAAGGATCCCAGGAAAATCCCCCCCCCCCTTCTGTGTCTACTCAACTGGGAGGAGCCATACTTCACACCTGCAGCAAACTACTCACTCACCTGTGGTCCATCTACAATCAACTCTGCTATAAGAACCGGTTCATTTCAACACTCCCTGCCAGTTCGTCAGTTAACACTCATGTTTACCCCGGACCTCTTCCTGCTTCTGTTTCTGCTCCTCATCTTGGAACCATTTCTTCACTCCGCACCTCCTGGCCCCCAGCCTGATATCAACCTGCTCCTTCTGGCCCCCAGCCTGTGACCTACCTGCTCCTTCTGGCTCCCCAGTTCAATACTTACCAGCTCATTCTCTTTAAATAAACCATTTAAACTTTTCTTGGTGTTTCTGCTTTTGGGTCCGACTTAGCTTCTGAGATCTGACGAGATCAGGCTTTGACAGGCAGGTATGGCCACATAAACTTTGACCTGCTGGTGGCGCTAGACGGTTGGGGGTGGGGGCCTATAAATTGCTGTGGGTAATGAGGAGACTGGCTGGAATGTGCATGCAAAATTTCACAACTTTTTACCAGACGGTTCTAGGGGCTGCCATAGACTCCCAGAGGCGGAAGAATATATAATAAGAAGAAGAAGAAGAATCAGTAGAAACACTATGGGTGCCTCGCAGCTTCGCTGCTTGGCCCCAATAATAATAATTCAGTTTTATAAAGCACTTTTCTGGATGTAGTCTGATCATTGGCCTAAATGTTGGACTACCTTTCAAATTTATTTAATAATTTCTTAGGTTAATTTAAACTTTTTTTTTTAAATATTTTATTCAAGACTGGTGGAAACTCACGTCTCTGTGGCAAAATTATCCGGCTCTCCCATTGACCAGTCACTCCTGAGGGACTCACAGCTGGGACCAGGTTCAGACGGAGGATGTTTCTGGTGTTTCCTGAGACACAGAAGAAAACACACTTCAGTCACAGTAAAACACATGGGACTGTTCTGACTCATGTCAGATACTTCAGGAGGTTCTACAAAGTGTTCATGAGGCCTTCACCACAGACGCTTCAGTAAATAGAGGCCTGGGAGCTTGAGAGTTCTGCAGTATCTTTGCTGTTCCTGATACTGCACTTTTCTGGACTGAGATGTCTGATGTTTCTCCTGGATCTGCTGTAACCTCCTCCAGTTTGGGGGTTACAGCCCCGAGTGCTCCGATCACCACGGGCACCACTGATGCTGTGCCCAGTCCAGAAAAGTGCAGTACAGAAACAGCAAAGATACTGCAGAACTCTCAAGCTCCCAGACCTCTGGTAGAGGACCCGAGCTGATGAGGGTGAGAGACCAACCACCGTGGAAGGAGAGGAACACATTTGTTTTTGTGTGTGTGTGTTTCACGTCAGGACTCTGCTCCAGGTCAATTTCCAACAGTGACACTGAATGTAATGGATGTTTGTTAAATCAGTTTCCTCTTAAAATCCCTCAGTGTCTGTGTTCAATTTGACCCAAAGACGTCCCACAATGACCCAGCACATGTTCACCTGGTGTTTTTGATCCTCACATTGTGTTCATGTAAACACACACAACACTCAGATCAGGATAAAACCAGGACTAAACCAAGTCTAAACCAGGACTAACTCAGACTTACTGTGGACCATGCTCCTTTTTAAAAGTAATAAATCGTGAAATAGAGCGTTCACTTCCCAGCGCCGCCCTGCTGGTGGTGGGAGGGTCTGCGTCCTCTCTGTGCTCGCTCTGATCCATGCTCAGTCCAGAGTCCTGCAGAATGACATCACAGTGTTTAGCCCCGCCCACTGCTCACATGGTCCATCTCAGGTAGTTTTGTGCCTCCATGAAGATCCTTTCAAATCAAAGAGTCAAAGAGCAAAACATGTGACAAACACAAGTGTAGAATGAACCAGGACTAAACCAGGTCTAAACCAGGACTAAACCAGGTCTAAACCAGGACTAAACCAGGTCTAAACCAGGTCTAAACCAGGTCTAAACCAGGACTAAACCAGGTCTAAACCAGGTCTAAACCAGGACTAAACCAGGACTAAACCAGGACTAAACCAGGTCTAAACCAGGTCTAAACCAGGTCTAAATCAGGACTAAACTTGATTTAAACCAGGTCTAAACCAGGACTAAACCAGGTCTAAACCAGGACTACAACAGGACTACAACAGGACTAAACCAAGTCTAAACCAGGACTAAACTAGGACTGAACAAGGACTAAACGAGGTCTAACCCAGGACTAAACCAGGTCTAACCCGGGACTAAACCAGGTCTAAACCGGGTCTAAACCAGGTCTAAACCAGGATTAAAGCAGGATTAAAGCAGCTCTAAACCAGGACTAAAGCAGCTCTAAACCAGGACTAAACCAGGTCTAAATGAGATCTAAACGAGGTTTAAACCAGGACTAAACCAGGACTAAACCAGGTCTAAACCAAGACTAAACCAGGCCTAAACCAGGACTAAACCAGGTGTAAGCCAGGTCTAAACCAGGACTAAACCAGGACTAAACCAGGACTAAACCAGGACTAAACCAGGTGTAAGCCAGGTCTAAACCAGGACTAAACCAGGACTAAACCAGGACTAAAGTTCACAAATAAACCAGGACTAGTGTTGAATAGAAATGGCGAAACCTGAGTGGATCTGAAGCGTCCAAACTGTCCCAGAGAAAAGTGTGCGTCTGAAGGAAGAGGGTAAGGGTCAGGGTTGTTTGTGTGTTTTATCTGGAGTGACTCAGAGCCGGTCTTCTATTGGCTGCGGTCCAGGTGGGCGGGGCTTCATGCCGGTGAGTGACAGGAAGCTGCTGCTGAGCTCTGTGGCTGTGTAGGCCTCATTTAGTCTGACTCAGCTGAAATGAGGCAGTAGGACACAAATATGAAGGAGACGAACGCTCTGGTTCTGATGAGGACTAAACCAGGACTAAAGACAAACTCACCATGATTTGTTCACTGTTCACACCACTGTCCGGTACTGCCTGCGGTCTTCCTGCTGGATTTCCTGACAGGAAGACCACAGGCAGTACGAGTCAGCAGCAACACCTCCAGCACCATCACACTGAACACTGGAGCTCCCCAAGGATGTGTGCTGAGCCCCCTCCTCTTCACTCTGCTGACCCAAGACTGCACACCGTCACACAGCTCCAACGTCTTCATCAAGATTGTGGATGGTACGACTGTGTCGGGTCACATCAGCAACGACAATGAGACACACTATAGGAGCGAGGTGAGCCGCCTGGTCAAGTGGTACAGCAACTTTCTCCACAAGCTGGAGAGAGCCAGAGCCCCAGCTCCATCATGAGCACCTTCTACAGAGGCACCATAGGTCACATCCTCACCAGCTGCATCACTGTGTGGTATGGCACCTGCACCGTGTCCTGTCGGAAAAAGCTACACCCAGTTGTTTATCAGATGTTTTATGTTCACTGTGGGCCTAGGGGTGCTGCAATTTCAAATCCAGGTGCTCTGGTTCCACAGCACCTGACGCAGACCTTGTTTGGCCGGGCGACGTCTGAGCCAGCATCTCGTAAGTTTCATTGTCTCTCATCATTGTATGAGGTGGGTTATACCGTGAAGGGTCTTGCCCAAGGACCCACACTGGCTTGCTCATTGTCCCTTGGGGGGGGATTCGAACCCGGGTCCCCCGTGTCAAAGTCACTGGCTTGCTTATTATTGCCCCTTGGTGGGGGCCTGAAGGAGAACAGAACTTTTAGTGCTTTAAAATAGTAACTTAGTAATAAAAAAGCTGTATTTTTTAAATATAATTTTCTGTTTTCAATAAATAGCTAAATACCGTGGAACTTGAAAGATGGACATTTTGTTGTAATGATTTTGTTCATTTTTAATTAAAATAAAGCACATGTTTTCTACATATCGCATGTTATTTTTTGCTCTTATGAGGTGGATTACCAAAACACTAAATCCACCTGACCCTGGTCTGGCCCTTCTGTCAAATTTTAGAACCCTTTGTGGCCCACGAGTCAAAAAGTTTGCCCACCCCTGACGTAGCCTATATTTTCATAGTGTATATTCTGTAAAGATTGTTTCTATTTGATTATATTTTTGACATGTTTCTCTTTATCTTATTTGTCCATTTTCATTTTTTTGCTCTTGGCATCCAGTGTGTGCAGCAAAGTAAGAATTTCATTGTACAGGGAAACATGTTTCTTTACTGTGCGTATGACAATAAAAGCTTTGAGTCTTGAATCTTTGCTTTGTTTTACTGCACCCTTTACTTGACTTTATTGGATTAGATCAAACTGATGTGGACTGTTCCATCATCACAGTTAAAGCTGTTTGACTCATTTCAATCCACAAAATTACACACAAAAAAACAAAAACATTTGCCTCCACACACGAGAAGTCCAACCCTCCACAGCACCGTCCAAATGAAAATCCACCAGTGAACACAAATATACAAATATACAGATATACTCCTGATAAAAGTACTTTGTGTTTACCATAAGTCTATGTGTAAATACACAACACAATGACGCACAACGAAAAAAAGATAAAATATAATGTTTCAATTCAGTCTTTATTAAGAACACAAAATATCTGGTTCATAGTAAATATGTAGATAAAAAAATAAGAATAAAAATGTAAATATACAAAGCAACGTTTCCTTTTTTGATGATCCTTTATTTGTCCCTGTAGTGAAATGTTTGTCTCTTTCACCCAGGAGCAGTGGGCAGCTCATGAAGGGCCCGGGGACCATCTCCATGATCTTATTACTCGGCTTTGGTCAGGACCTCAGCTGGAGGATTTACCTGGAGCATGAAACCGGAGCGCCGGGAGGAAACCCACCCAGACACGGGAAGAACATGCAAACTCCACACACAACCGGGGACCTTCTTGCTGTGAGGCGTGAGTGCTAGCCACTCAGTCACTGTGGTTTTTTCACTTTTATATTCCTGCTCTTTGCATTCGCACCTCTACAAGAACTTTGGTGTGCGTTTTCTGTTTCATGGGAAAAGAGTTCGAATTACAACGAGAGAACAGTTAGAGGACAGTTAGAGAACAGTTGGAGGACAGTTGGAGGACAGTTGGAGGACAGTTAGAGGACAGTTAGAGGACAGTTAGAGAGCAGTTAGAGAACAGTTAGAGAACAGTTGGAGGACAGTTAGAGGACAGTTAGAGAACAGTTAGAGGACAGTTGGAGAACAGTTGGAGAACAGTTAGAGAACAGTTAGAGAACAGTTAGAGAACAGTTGGAGAACAGTTAGAGAACAGTTGGAGGACAGTTGGAGAACAGTTAGAAAACAGTTGGAGAACAGTTGGAGAACAGTTGGAGAACAGTTGGAGAACAGTTAGACGAACAGTTAGAGAACAGTTAGAGAACAGTTGGAGAACAGTTAGAGAACAGTTGGAGGACAGTTGGAGAACAGTTAGAAAACAGTTGGAGAACAGTTGGAGAACAGTTGGAGAACAGTTGGAGAACAGTTAGACGAACAGTTGGAGAGCAGTTAGACGAACAGTTGGAGAGCAGCTAGAGAACAGTTAGAGGACAGTTATAAAACAGTTGGAGAACAGTTAGAGAACATTTAGAGAACAGTTAGAGAACAGTTAGAGAACAGTTAGAGAACAGTTGGAGAACAGTTAGAGAACAGTTAGAGAACAGTTGGAGAACAGTAAGAGAACAGTTAGAGGACAGTTAGAGGACAGTTAGAGAACAGTTAGAGGACAGTTAGAGGACAGTTAGAGAACAGTTAGAGAACAGTTGGAGAACAGTTAGAAAACAGTTGGAGAACAGTTGGAGAACAGTTGGAGAACAGTTGGAGAACAGTTAGACGAACAGTTGGAGAGCAGTTAGAGAACAGTTAGAGAACAGTTGGAGAACAGTTAGAGAACAGTTAGAGAACAGTTGGAGAACAGTAAGAGAACAGTTAGAGGACAGTTAGAGGACAGTTAGAGAACAGTTAGAGAACAGTTAGAGAACAGTTAGAGAACAGTTAGAGGACAGTTAGAGACCAGTTGGAGAACAGTTGGAGAACAGTTAGAAAACAGTAAGAGAACAGTTAGAGGACAGTTAGAGGACAGTTAGAGAGCAGTTAGAAAACAGTAAGAGAACAGTTGGAGAACAGTTAGAGGACAGTTAGAGGACAGTTAGAGGACAGTTTGGATTAGAACAAAAAATGGACTGAATGAGAGAAGAGAGAGAGAGGAATCAGTTTTGTGTTTTTTCTTGAGTTTTCAGACTATTTCAACACTTTTTTGTCAGTGTTTGCTAACGTGTGTCACCATCTAACCATGCAGCTAAAACTTTGGTCCAGTGACACAATTGAATTTTCTTTTGCTCTTAATAAACCACACAAAAGAATTGTGTTTTTTCAACTGATTTTGAGCTGAAGTGATTTAGTCCCTGAATCGAGGACACATGAGCTTCAGATGAGACAGAGACAGAAGGGTTTTCTCAAATATTTGATGACACTTTATAAAGTTCTGGTCCCGTACACATATAACACCCACACATATCTCTCACACTAGACATTTATCTTAATCCACACACTGAAGTGAGGCTCATGTCTGCAGGCTTTTTCTGTCAAACTCCACAATTAACATCCATTTTTTTGTTCACTCGTGTAAAAATATATGAAAAATATTGAACTATTTTACACCGAGGAGAGTGAGTCTGTGGAGCTCAGAGACACTGAGGAGTCAGAGCAGAGCCCAAACCCAGGGAGCAGAGTGTGAGTGAATGTGGTGTTGAAGGTGTGGAGGTGGGTCAGATGGTCAGAGGAGACTGTGTAGAAGGACAGAGAGCCAGCAGGACAGTCCACAAACACTGCTACTGTCCCAGAAGAGGAGGACCAGGACTGAGGGAGGCGGCTTTCTTTGTCATTATGAAGAACAGAGAAACCACCTTTAGAACAGAACAGACTCCAGGACTTATCATTGTATCCAAAGAAACTGTCATCACCGAGTCCTTTCCTTCTGATTCTTCTGTAAGACACTGATATAAAAACCACTCCACTCCACTGGACCTCCCAATAACAGCGACCAGTCAGACCAGTGGAACACAGAACCTGAGGACAGTACTCAAATCTGTCCTGATGATCTGGATACGGCTGATTCTCTCTCACACGTGTCACCTTCTTGTTGTTGTCAGACAGTTTGAGTTCTATCTGAGCTGTGTTTGGATCCAGAGTGAGATCACAGAAATCTGATGGACAGAAGACACAACACAGCAGCAGTTAGTCCCCTGTCCACTCTCAACATGTGAGACACACATTTAATTCTCCTACAATATGGCCACATTTGTTCATGAAAGATGGATTTAAAGGCTTTCACTGATTTAGGATTCATGTCTTTTTTCAATGTATTTCTTCTTTTATTTCTTAATCCTTCCACTCTTGTGTTTGGCTCATATTTATTTGAGTGTAAAAACATTTCCTTTCATAGCCCCACACCAGTCTATTTCAGATGATTCTCAGTGTAAATGTGGACTTCTCTGGAGTTTGTTGCTGCAGTGACAAAGTGCAGCTCCAGTGTGTGACGTCACTCCACACATTCCTACACTCGTGTGTGCTCCAGAACACACACTTTCCCCTTTAAAGAGGGCATTTACTCCTGTGGGGTATTAAAGAGGGGCATTTACTCCTGTGGGGTATTGAAGAGGGGCATTTACTCCTGTGGGGTATTGAAGAGGGGCATTTACTCCTGTGGGGTATTAAAGAGGGCATTTACTCCTGTGGGGTATTAAAGAGGGCATTTACTCCTGTGGGGTATTAAAGAGGGGCATTTACTCCTGTGGGGTATTGAAGAGGGGCATTTACTCCTGTGGGGTATTAAAGAGGGCATTTACTCCTGTGGGGTATTAAAGAGGGCATTTACTCCTGTGGGGTATTAAAGAGGGGCATTTACTCCTGTGGGGTATTAAAGAGGGGCATTTACTCCTGTGGGGTATTACAGAGGGGTATTTACTCCTGTGGGGTATTACAGAGGGGTATTTACTTCTCTGGGGTTTTGGCTGTAACACATCACATATTTGGATCTCCATGTTCCTTTTATTGTTTTGAAAATGCTGTATTGACCAAAAACAACAGATGAACATGTTTTGTACGTTTCAGTTTCAGTTTTGATGCTCTGAGTCTCCCCTCTCTTTGCTCTCTGTGCTAAGTCCCTCCCCCTTCAGAGCTCTATCCCAACACACTCAGTGTGCGTCCCACTAATGAAACTCCTGCATCACATCAGGTTTGTCCAGTTGTTGTGTTCACTTTTGTCTCATGTTTTTGTGTATTTATGGAGAATTGTCGTGTGGACAATTCTCCATAAATAATTTTTACCAGCACCCATCAAATGGTCCTTCGTAAGCCGGATTCCAACACACCTAAGGACTCCAGGAGGTGTCTGAGATTCGGGAAAGACAGTGGCCACTGCATCTGAAACCTTTACCGGCTGACTCTCAACCATCGCTTGGAGTCTGAGGGTTGAAGGGATACCGAAGGAGGAAGACAACCAGACTAAAAGAACTGAGTGAGTACGTCTAAGTTTAAAACGTGTGTGACTGAGGGTCATAGCGCGTAGAAAACCCTAAAAATCCTAGGCTCTATTAGGTAAAACGTGGACTAGTGTCCCTCTATCGGGTGGCGGGAGAGTCACTGGCAGGTAGTAAAACACTGGGTGGAGTAGTATCCTTCTAACGGGTGACAGGTTAGTCACATACAGTTAGTAAATTACTGAAGGAGGCGGTGTCCCTTTATCGGGTAACAGGTTAGTTACTGGCTAGATAATAAAAGACCGTGAAAATCGTACTCAAAGGAATAAAAGTTCTGTGTGAAAGTGTGTATGACTGGAATTACAGGCCGTTAACACTGTAATTCATATAAACTGTTCAGAATAATACAGTAACGTATTGTAGATGCAGAGGCAAGATTTTTCCACCTGCTCATTGCACTGTGACAGGTTGAAGTGAAAAATACTGCAATACTGATTATTACTGTCTGAACAAAAACACATCCCAACCTGTAGGCTCCCCTTTGGACAAAAGGTTGGACCAAATTGATCAAAATCGGAAACAAACAGACAAAACTTCAGAGTAAGGATTATAAAATTGTTGCGCAACAAAATAAAGACAAAATAAAATACCTAAAATTATGGGCAACAAAATATAACTTTAAAGGGAAGTTAAACACTGTAGATATAATACAGTTAAGAGAAAAGATCTATGCAGATTATTATGCAGACTACTAGAATAAAAAATATTTACAATAGTTACTTGAGCTGAGGAATTTAGGCCCCTAGAAACATCAGATTCAGATTCTCAAATGGTAATGCTTCTGGAGTTGTTTACCATATGGAATAAGACCACCCAGACACAAGCAGAACACGCAAACTCCACATACAGGACTACCTTCATACATACTCCCTACAACTGTACAACAGCTCACCTTTTGGCCGCACCGGGCTCACCTTTTGGCCGTGTCCAGGGCGCATGTTTGCACTCCGCCTCCGCCTGGCAAATCTATTATACGTCTACTTCTGCTTTTCATATTATCATATTATATCAAATATCCTCCTGGGACCCGAAGAAAAAGAGTGTATTTATTTATTTTTTTTATTTTTTGCATTGATCTGGTTTGGATCTGATTTAGTCCTAGTTTAGACCTGGTTCAGTTCTGGTTTAGTCCTAGTTTATTAATCATAGTGCAGCCACAAACTAGAGTGTATCTCAAAAGACTCAAATGTACAGACTGGATAACTACAGGACCAACAGCTGAGACAGGATGTCACAACTGGACTAGACAAGCATTATTTTGGCCAATACATGTCATTTCCAGTACAAAAAGCAGCGCCATCTGTAGGATGGAGAATGATACAAGATCTACAAGCAGTAAACCAAGCAGTGATTCAGAGAGCTCCATGTGTTCCTGATCCACATACACTTCTAAATTCATTACAACCAAATTCACAATACTTTAGGGTTATAGACATTTCAAATGCTTTCTTTTTAATTCCAATTCGTGAAGATAGCCAGTTTTTATTCGCATTTACCTATAACAATAGAAGATATACTTATACCAGGTTACCACAAGGTTACTGTGAATCTCCTACAATTTACTCACAGGCTATGAGTTCGAATTTGTCTAAATTTACACCTCCAGGAGGAAGTCAAATCTTACTTTACGTGGATGATATTTAGATTTCATCGCCAGATAAGGAAACATGCCAAAAAAGATACAATAGCGTTATTAAAATATCTAGCAGAAAACGGACATAAAACAAGTAAAAATAAAGTACAATTTTGTAAACAAGAAGTCAAATACTTAGGACATTCTCTCAGTAATGGAGGCAGAACAATTACTAACGACAGAAATGCAGCTATCCTGAATGCACCAAAACCAGAAACCAAAAAACAAATGATGTCTTTTTAGGATTAACGAATTACTGCAGACAATGGATTCCATGTTATGCAGAATTAACACATCCATTAAGTCAACTAATATAAGATAAGATTTGATAAGATAAGCCTTTATTGATCTCACACAGGAGAAATTTACTCGCCACAGTAGCTCCAGGACATTTGGACAAGAGGGAAAAAGTGCATGCAGGCAGGAATGGGATAAAGTAAGTAATAAATAATACAAATAGTAATACGTAATATAATAATAATGGAAAATAGTAATAATGATAATAAATGATAATAATATGAGACTCCAATATGATAATATGAGACTCCAATAGCAATGAAAGATAAATTAAAATAGATGCAGGAAGCAGAAAAGGCATTCTGTGATCTAAAACAAACTTTAGTCTTAAGTGTAAGTCTAGCCTTACCGGATTATTCAAAACCCTTCGTGCAAATGGTAGATTGTAAAGGCATATTCATGGCTTCAGTAATCACACAACTGCATGGAACCAAACTAAGACCTATAGCCTACTATTCAACTTAACTTGACAGTGTAGCGCAAGCTATACCAACACTGGCTGAGAGCCGTGGTAGCAGCACCTGTAGCAGTAGAAGCTTCAGCAACAGTAGTGTTATTTCACCCATTAACACTCAAAGTACCACACGCTGTAGCAGTATTACTATTACAGAGCAACCACTAATTTTTATCACCAGCAAGACACCTTTCATGTATGACAAATTTATATTCACAACCACATTTAACCATAGAAAGATGTACATTATTAAATTCAGCCACTTTAATGCCGACTGAGGATGACGGAATCCCACATAATTGTAAAGAATTAGTAGAACAATCAACAAAATGTCGAGAAGATTTATTAGATACTCCAAATGAAGGAGTAGAAATTGTATTTGTAGACGGATCATCTAGAAAAGACAATTATGGAAGAACACAGACAGGTATGCAGTAACAACAGTAAATAAAGTATTAAAAGCAAATAAATTACCTCCAAATTATTCAGCACAGGCAGCAGAATTAGTAGCACTAACAGAAGCATGCAAATTATTTAAAGACAAGAACGTAACAATATATACAGATAGTCAATATGCATATGCGACAACTCACGTATTTGCACAATATTGGAAAAATAGAGGAATGAAGACTTCTACAGGAAAACCAGTAACTCATGCTGAATTATTAACAGAATTAATAAAAGCAGTACAATTACCAAATAAAATAGCTATTTGTAAATGTACAGCACACAAATCTGGAACAGATGAAGTAACAAGAGGAAATGCAATGGCAGATAAAACAGCTAAAGACGCAGCAGAATACAAAATAAATACATATTCTTTAATGGAAGGGACCCAATTAAACAAAAAAAACCTACAAGACATGCAAGAACGAAGCCCTAAAACTGAAATAAACTTATGGAAAAGAAAAGGAGCACAAATAAAAAATGACATATATATGTGACCAGAAAATAAACCAATACTACCACAAAATTTATATAGATACGCAGCAATATTGAGCCATGGTAAATCACATGTCTCAACAGGAGGGATGGTATCTATGATACAATACGCAGTATACAACCTATGGATTTAATAACTACTCAAAAAAATTTTTTTGTAGAAGATGCCTAATATGTGCAAAACATAATCCACAAGGAAATCTTAGACCAACTAGAGGTAAATTTCCAGAACCACAATACCCATTTCAAGAAATACAGATGGATTTTATTCAACTAAATCAAAGTGAAGGTATGAAATATTGTTTAGTAATCATAGATGTGTTTTCAAAATGGACAGAGATATTTCCAACTAGACATCCAGATGCATTAACAGTAGCAAAAGCGTTATGCAAAGAAATTATACCTAGATATGGATTAGTGGAAGTGATCTGATCGGATAATGCTAAACATTTTGTTAATGAAACCATAGAATTGATCGGAAAGAAATTTGATATAAAACTAAAAAAATTCTGTTCATATCACCCACAGTCAGCAGGACTAGTAGAGAGAAGAAATGGTACTATAAAAACCAGACTTAAAAAATGTATGGAAGAAACTAAAAGACCATGGACTAAATGTTTAGATTTAGTCAAAGTAGAATTAAATACTACAGCTATACAAGGGCTAACTCCATTTGAGATATTGTTTGGTAGACCATATAAAATACCACAATTTAAACACATATGGGAAGATGGGGAAGATATGGACTTAGCTTCACACATGAGAAAAATGTTTAAAAAGCAAATAAACAAAAATATTGAAGTAGAACAACCCTGTTCTCAACAGGAAGAAGAGTTAGTGGAACCAGGGGACTGGATCTTGGTGAAAAGCATTAAGAAAAAACACTGGTATTCACCTAAGTGGGAAGGTCCTTATCAAGTATTGTTAACAACCCCAACAGCACTAAAAATAGCTGAGAGAGCAACTTGGATTCATCAAAGTCATTGCAAAAAGGTTATAAACTACAAAGATGCAGATAAATCACAGGAATAGAATACCAAAATGGCTAAAGACAGCTATAATGTGTTGGATATTGTTGATATTCTTTGTAATGACATTCCTACTAGTATGGTATCAGATAAAAAAATGGGCTAGAAGACTTAAGATGGAAGTGATTAAATTGAATGGCAAATTAATACTCTTAGTAATACTCTTTAACACAACAGCAGAACCATTAGAAGCAGGAATAGAATCAGGAGGTCATGCTCTGAAAGTACCATGTTATACCTTATCATTATGTATTCATAAATCAGGAGTAAACACATGCACAAAGTTTTTATATGTTCTAACATAACACAGGCTGACTCGACAGAACTGCCTCAGCAGAAGGAAAGTCTAGTGATAGGACCACAAACTTTCACTGGTACAAAGATTAGAATAAACAACATCGTGCAAAAAACAGATGATTGGTTTCTAATAGCTACAGGAATATCAGGACTCAACAACAACTGTTAATGACGGAACAAGCAGCTAATTCATCACTATCAGACTGTTTAGTATGTTTGGGATCTAGACCAGTTTTAAAAGTAGTCCCTGCACCCATTAACAGACATGTATAATACCTATAATGACTAACACCAATCCACCAAACTGTTCTGACTTGGATAAAACTTTTCCGGTCACCCAACCTGTAAAGATTAAATCAGTATTTGATGCTAAAGTAGCACTTAAAAATTTTATGTGTATAGATTTCAATGGAACAAAAAACATCTTAGGGAAAATCCAGCAGGAATTTTGTGAAACTAACATTAGTGGAGGTGACAACATGAAAGTGATATCCAGATCAGACGTGTGGTGGTGGTGCGGTGAAGACAAGATCTATGACAAAATACTGTCCAATACTTCAGCTCGTTGTGCTTTAATTACACTGATTATGCCAGTGATAGTCCAACCAATGACTGCAGAAGAGATAAGTGCACATTACCAACTTGTGCTTCCAGGACATTTAAATAGAAGGAAGCGAACTAGCCACACCCCGTGATTAGAAGACCTACTTTGACGCTGTGGGCGTCCCTAGGGGGCGTGCCTGACGAATATAAATTAGCAAATCAAATATATCACTCAAGACCCTTTAAAAAACTGCTGCTAAGGACGACTGTTGCACTGTTGCACATTTATTTTATCTTAACTCCAATGCACATTCTATTGCACATTTTTTATGCACACTGCACACTTTGGAAATCTGTATATAGGGGTTTATTTATTATGTTGCACTGTTTTAAGATTTTAGATCTTAGACTTTAGTTTAACTTTAGATCTCTGTCTTAGATGGTTTTTGTTGTGTTTTGTCTTCATATTGTATCTTGTACACTGTCTTTTTGCACGACCTGGCTAGAGAGAAACGAAATTGCACTGTATGTTGAACACATATGGCAGAATTGACAATAAAAGCTAACTTTGATCTTTTGAAATCGCAGCAGGATTTGAAAATACACCAGTTATAGCTGCATTCCTTCCAATTACGCCTAACAAAAATGTAGACAGAATCAACTACATCCACTATAACGTCCAGAAACTTGGCAACTACACCGAAACTGCACTATCTGCTGTACACGACCAACTTAAAGCTACCTCACTCATGGCCTTCCAGAATCGCATAGCGCTCGACATGTTACTAACTGAGAAAGGAGGAGTGTGTGCAATCTTTGGGGATGTGTGTTGTACGTTAGTCCCGAATAACACCGCTCCCGAAGGTAAACTCATTAAGGCCTTGGATGGCCTAAGAGCTATGAACAAGCGAATGAAGGACCAATCGGGGGTAGATACTTCCATGTGGGACGGCTGGCTGGATGTATTTGGAAAATACAAAGCCCTGGTAACATCAGTCCTAATGTCAGTAGCAGTATTTGCAGCAATTTTGACCTTATGTGGGTGTTGTTGTATTCCATGTCTAAGAGCATTAATTAATAGACGAATTACAACTGCCATCTCACCCTTACCACAAAACAAGGAAGTGATGATGCATTTGCTGGCAGGTTATAATGGCACTCTAGTGACACCCATTGACGAAGAAACAGATTTACAAAATGAATTGACTGACTTATTCCAAGAAATTGAGAATTGAGTGTACAATAACAATGAACGGGTAACTGAAAATCTGCAAAGAAGAGGTTACACGGGATATAACAAAAATTAATAAACAGGAGGGAAATGATGGAATAATTATATATTATTAACTTTTGTGATTCTTTAATCTTTAGAAATGAAGTTTCAAATGTGTGCGTGACTTGTGATCATATGTTTTGAGTTGCAGAAAGGCCAGATATCTGAGGGGAGACATAAGCAGACAGCTCGGCTCCTCCAGTATCTAAGTCCCAGGGACATTGTCCCTGTGAAAGATGTCATATCTGGGAATTATCTTATAAGTGTGTTGGGTGTTATGATTATGTTTTGGTTTTAATGATTATGTTTTGTCGGCTGTCCTGCCACATGTTCCCCCACCCCTTATGGGCAGGACAGACCACGTGTAAACTAGGGATGTGAAAAACTGAATAAATAGCAAGCTGGGGGCACAGAGAACCAGGACGCTCAGAGCAGAATGGGCCAGCAAGAGCATTTTTGTAACCTGGGCATCCTCTCTGACTGTTCTCCACTTGCAAGTGAAAAAACCTAATCTCTCTTGTCTTCCTTTCCTGTGTACAGAATATGTTGGGTTTTTACCAGCACCCATCAGTCGTGTGGAGCATGGGGGATGTAGGCTTGTGGGCGGAGCCTCGTACAGACTCGTACTGCTAAGGTAAGGGGGGTTTGAATAGGGCCCAGGAGAGATCTCTAGATGACTCAAACATCTCTTCAGGCAGGTTTTTGATGCTGATTTTTTCTTTAAATGTGTCCATGTGAATCCACAGACTTGTGGCTTGTGTGTAGACAGTCCTGTGCTGAGTCCAACAGCTTTGCCTGTGTCAGTGAGGCTCCAAGACTCCTCCTTTCCTCCCAGTAGGAAACTATAGCCCGGGGAAAAGCGATACCGAGCGGGAGACACCGGTATCAGAGAACATGACACACGGGGCTCTGCAGAGTGTCTCCGAGCGGCTGGAGCCCTGTCCTCCGGACACTCAGCACCAACCAAAGTGATCAAAGTCTGTCTGCCCCATCTGCAGGAGAATCTCCTGCAGACTCGTACTGCTAAGGTAAGGAGGGTTTGAATAGGGCCCAGGAGAGATCTCTAGATGACTCAAACATCTCTTCAGGCAGGTTTTTGATGCTGATTTTTTCTTTAAATGTGTCCATGTGAATCCACAGACACTTGTGCTTGTGTGTAGACAGTCCTGTGCTGAGTCCAACAGCTTTGCCTGTGTCAGTGAGGCTCCAAGGCTCCTCCTTTCCTCCCAGTAGGAAACTATAGCCCGGGGAAAAGCGATACCGAGCGGGAGACACCGGTATCAGAGAACATGACACACGGGGCTCTGCAGAGTGTGTCCGAGCGGCTGGAGCCCTGTCCTCCGGACACTCAGCACCAACCAAAGTGATCAAAGTCTGTCTGCCCCATCTGCAGGAGAATCTCCTTGTTTTGTAGAGAAAACATTCTTCTATATGTGTGGAAATCCTGGAGCAGAATCTAATGTTTATGAACTTGATGGAATTAAATGAAAGTGAAAATTCTCGGCGCACATGGCTCAGAGGACGCACTGGAGAAATGGCTCTGTTGTGGATATAAACTGATGTTTTCTTCTGTAGTGGCTCTAAACGGTAATTCGTGCAGGTTTTGTTCTTTTGGCCTTTGTTTTTGCCTGTAAACATTTTCTAGTTGACACGAGTCGCAGATAAACATGATCAATAAACTTCAGATTACAGCTCAGAGTTTCATTGACAAACTTGGACTTTACCAGATTTTTACTTGGTATTTTTTTATTTGACATTGTGAGGAAATATTCTTGTTTGTGTAATTCATCAAAGGTCGCTGATACTCCTGATGTCCTGTTCTTGTGTTATTAATCTTTAGTTATTAATACAACGTGGTTTACGACAACTATGGGTGATTAGACTGCTGATTCATGCTGATTCAGTAAAAAAACTAGAGACGTGTTGTTTCTTAAACTGGACTTTGCCTGTGTTTTGTACCACCATGACACGTTGTCTGCTAAAGTTCAAATAACTAAGGGTCCTGATAATGAGTTAATGATCAACTAGTCTGTAGGATAAATTGACCGCAGTTCTGTACCTAGACAGGAGACGACAGTGATATCTGAACTGATCATACCTGTATACTCTGCTGATCGAACATTAAAAGCGCCTATACTGAACCATCTCAGACTCCTGCATTTCTTCCACGAGGTCGTAAGAGTTTCTTCCCACAACTTGGTGACCGCGACGTGATCGAACTACGCAGAAGGACCAGGTCGCCGTCTCCCCGAAGGCCTCTTTGAGAGACAACACATCCAGAGCGCTCCACAAAACGGTATGGCAGTGCCTTTTTCAAAGAATATCTGTCACATTGGCCAAAACCAAAATTATATGTGATGTTTTGTGAGGGACCTTTGTAATAAATTAAGTGGTAATTTTAAAACAATATAAAATCAGTAATTAAAAAGTCCGTGTTTATACGCCAACACGTGAAAAAAAGAAGGAGCGTAGAATCAAAATAATAGTGAGCGTTTAAGCTTTAAATTTGATAAAGCGTGATTAAAAACAAAGTTATTAATTAAGTTCCGTGTTTATTGCTTTGCACGAGAGAGAAAAAAAAGCGGATTTTGTAAGAAAAAACACTTTTGTGGTTAAACTTTACACAAAAAAGAAAAAAAAAAACCTCCTAATTTGAGTTTACAAAAAAAGGAATTCCAAAATGTGGTATCAACAGATACTGAAAGTAACATTATTGGTGTTTTTGATTGCCTTAAGCTCTCAAGACACCCAAGATGCAGAAGTAACATTGTTCGAAGAACAGGATGACGTCACTTGCTTCTGTAAAATTGGCCGAGGGTCAATTGTCCACCTAAACATCCTATTTATACCCTGTAATCCGGATGATGAAATTGCCGGACTAAACGCAACTGACACAAATGGACAGACACTCGTAGCATACTCAATCTTATATGGAATGCGCAATTTTGTTTGTGACGAAATTAATAATACTTTGGTGCAGGAAACTGATATGACCGAAGTTAAACTGAGTTGTACTCGGAAAAACCGACCTAAATCACAAGCAGGTTGTCTTTGCATGACTTTCCCGTCTGGTAGTACTGTTACGAGAGCGTCATCAAAAGTTTGTGAAAAAGAAATATTCAAAGTTTATGACAATGAACCTATCATTACCACGACATCTGTCACGCCAAGTGGCGCCGCGATAGAGAATCAGGTTGACGAACCTATTAAGGAGTTGGTAGGAAAAGGCAATGCGTCCAATATGACAGCAGATAGTCTGTTTGATTTTCAGACAATAAAAGACAAAATTAATTCAATAGTAAACCAGGTTACGTCTAAATGGGAGCCGCTTCGGAGCCACCAGGACCTAAATCAGGAAATACACTCGAAACACTAAAAGCTGAGCTTGTAAAGGAGATTACAGAAAAAGCTGAAAATATAACGAAAAGTCTGTGTTCGGCTAATTCCACCAAAATTACGCAGATACTGAAAGAATTAAAAGACGAGTATGACACATTTAGAATTACCTGGGAGATTTGTTTCTTCTTGGTGTCGATCTGTGTTATGCTCACATTAATTATAGTCGCCATCATATTTATAATGTTGTGCTCGTATCGGTCAGAAAACATTAGAATCATGTCATTACAACTTAACAAAAACTTCGGTGGGTCCCTGAGAGATGATATGTATAGCGATGTATGTAGTGAGAAAGACAGTATAAATGAATAAATTGTTCAAATTGATGGCACTTTGTAAATGGTTGAATTTTTGTTAAGAAGCACTTGTTTGAGCAAGCATGAGATGAGAGATGTTCAAAGCTGTTTATGATGGATAAGACCCAGTTTTGATCTGAGTGAAATATTGGCTATGGTGGTTCATGTAAAGTTTTGTTGAAAGCTTTGTTATAAATGAAATGTGATAGAAGAATGTTGAAAGATAAGAGTTATGGCATTTATTGGAGAGAGGTCACAGGGAAAGATATGTCAGCCCGTAACTTAGCTCTATTAATGTTGTTGTTCTTGTTAATGTTGTAAGAGTTGAGTAAAAAGAATTAGAAAAATTAGGGACAAGGATAGAATAGTGTCAATCTGTATTTTGAGTGTTATGTGGGAATTAAAGAAAGCGCTTTGTTGCTTCAGGCTCGGAGCGCCTCTGGTCTGAATGTTTGCTCAGTACGAGTTGGTCTAGAGCACGGACTAGTTTGAGTCCGCATTAAAGGAGCAGTGTGAGAATTACTCTTTGCACGGTGCCATCAATGAACGAAATAATAAATAAATAAGAAACAGTTTAAGCTATTGAGACAGCATTGCAATTATTAAAGTAAATATCTTATCGGCAATCAGGCCCTAAAACAATTGAGGAGGTAGATACTGTACATTTCAAAATTTAGCACAAATAATTGGAGTATAGAGGTTTAAATTGCTCAAGGTTATTTTTAATTTATTACAGTTCATTTTTCCGGGTACAATTCAAAATACAAAAGGTTATATCACCTGTCACATTAAGGGAGGTACTGGACAAACTAATTGCTCTTAAGAATTAACTTAAGATTGGGAGTTTTTGTTTTATCTAAATTAAATACCAATAAAATAATTATTTTCAAAATTCTACGTTTACTTCTACGCTACTTTTCTCTCTCTCATTTTGTTGCAGAAGCTTAAAACTTAAAAGCTGCAACCTGGACCATTCCGCAGACAACAAAACGTAGCGGACACATATTCTAATTGAGGCAAAAAACTGTGCGTCAACTAGGTGATTAAAATTTTAAATTAAATATTTTAAACCTATTATAATCCGAAGTCACAATTATCTAAGTCAAATTTCTTCTCCCTTCTAGAAAACTGTCTATAGACAGGAAGCAGAGAACGGAGAAGCCCCCAAGAATCAAATTTCTTAGAGCCCAAAGGTAGAATCAAAAGTACACAGTACTCAAAATAGCGATACATTCACCAAAAAACCATAAACCGGACGTCGTCCCCAAAATTCGTATAATAAATAATTCAACTTCAAAAAAACCTAAATTACCACAAAATGTCCTCACACTTTATCACGGTTGGCCAGTTGACAGAATATTGGTTGAATAAAGCACTCCAGGATGAAGCGGACCCCAAACAAGCCCAAGTAAACCAAACTGAAATCAAAACCCTGATTAAAAAATTCACCAAAAAGAAGATGATACACGGAGGGGAGGACGCCATTGCCCCAACCGATGAGCAGTGGAAAAACATCAAGGACTATTACAAAGAAAAAATACAACAATGCAAACTGGAGCCTAAACAAAATGCCATCCTGTATAAAGTGAACCGCCTAAACATACAGAAGATCAAAAACGACTCCAATCGTCAAGCAAAAATACAAAAGCACGAGAAGGAACTCAAGATGGTTAAGAAGCTACAAAAATGGGCAGGAGAGCTGAAAGTCTTACAACACACCAAAGAACTGTCTTCTATCTTGGTCATAAAGAAAACCGGAAAAGAAGTGAAAATAAAGGAAGATCTTGATGAAAAGGAGCCACTTAAAAAACCTGAAGTGGGAATATATCCAGTGCTAACTCGTAGACAATTCAGAGACTCTCTGCTGAGAGAAGAGGAAGGTCACACAGAAGAAGTAGAAGGGCAAAAGACTGGGATAAGGACACTGACAGAGAGATTTCTCTACTTGATAACATGTACCGACCACTACCCGACCCACCTATCGAACGAAGAGATTATTACCACAAGTCACCAAGACCATACTATCCCTCACCCTACGTCAGCCGCAAGCTGAGAACCCCCGATACTAAAGCTGCTACATTCTTGAAGCCCTCCCATTTTGGAGAAGACTCATCCCCCAGAGCGACACACAAAGTATTGACAGGAGAGTTGCTGCTCGAATCTCTTGAGCCAAACCAAGGAGGGCTCGAAAACAAAATACAAGCAGTGGAAGATGAGTTATATGCATTGTCAAAAATTGTGAACACTGAAATACGAAACCAACACCCTAGTGGTGAAAGACGTCAAAAACAAAAACTACAAAGAGACTCTGATATCGGAGACGATGAGGAGGAATCCGAAGACGAAGGAAGCCAAGCAGGTGCAGCGTCACCGCGGAATAATGCACCACCAAGCGAAAAACCTATCTCAGTGGACGGATGGTTCACTGGAAAAGTAGATGACAACGAATATACAGGAGGACACATTGATGGAGTTTATACTCCCAGCCAGCGGAAGGAACGAGGGCCAGAAGCAAGCGTGTATCCAGTGAGAACAGACGGTCAAACTGTGGTCTATCAGCCATTTTCAATCAAAGACTGGAGTGCTTTGATGTTGACACTTCCAAGACTTACCAAAGGTGGCTTACCATGGCTAAGAGCTCTTTTCAAACAGACCGCAGGAGACCAACTTTGCTGGGGTGATATTCAGGCCGCTCTGACCAAAGCTGCTGACGAAACTGTTGCCAGAAACATCAGAAAAGCTATCGAAAGGAGCTTGAGATATACACTGCGTAATCAAGAAGGTGTATACAACTATCGTGATGTGCTGGAGAGAGAACTCAGTCAACGCTATCCTTCTGTCGTGACCGAAGAATTGTTGTCAATGCAAATGAAAGACAACGAAGACTACTACAGTTACAAACAACGTGCCACTAATCTATACCATGACGCCACAGGAGAGCGGATCGAGGCCAGAGCAGGAATGTCAGTCATCTATCGCTCAGCTCTGGTGAAAGGTATGCCAAAAGCAGTGCAAGACGCTCTGGACGACGTGATGGGCATATACACTAAATCTGACGATGAGTTCGACGCACACTGCAGCCATCAAATAAACAAGTGGCAGAGAGGTAAAAAAGAGGCCGAGGAGAAGAAGCAAGAGCTGGAAATGGCCACTGTAAAACTCCAACTGCAGAAATACCAAAATGAACTCAAAGAGAAAAATGCCAAAATCATGAACGTACAGGCAGACACACCTGAAGAAGACCTTGCCACTGTCACTAAAGAATTAACAGCTGCAGTTAAGATGTTGGTGACAACTCAACAACCTCAATTTCAATAACCACAAGAAACCGCAACAATGATGCCTAAGGCACAGCCAGGTCAGCCTGCACCCCCACCGAATGCACCTGTTGTGATATATAATGGCCCTCAAGCAAGAAACCAAGGAGGTTTAAGGAACTCCAACTCAAATCCGCACTGACCTTGCCATCGCATCTACCACCCAGGATGAAGCTGCCCATGCAGAACTGGATGCTGAAACCAGCGAACAGCCTGATGACCCCACCCAACCCTCCGCCGCTGGGGCTCCAGAAGGGGAGGAAAAAGGGAGGAGATCGAGGAAATAGAGAAGAAAAAGGACAGTATAGGCCATATTATGATAATTTGCTAAATTTACAATGTGTAATCTTGACTATGCTGATTATATTATTCTCTGTCGTTATAGTATGGGGATACATTCTACTGACTGAGACTGATCTCGGACGGCTGGCAAACAACACGACAACCACAACGACCAACTCAGCCAACCATACGGGTAAGACACAAGGAGCACTAAAACGGGCAAAAAGAGAACTTCCTAAAATTTCCAGAATTGAAAAATATTGCTATGAAGGCCAAACATGTAATGTTTTATTCGACGTATGTGAAATATTGGACTGTATGTCAAACATACCCGCTATAGATCATGTTTTTAATACCCAAATTGTTTGTAAAGACACTTGTCTGACCAGAGCTAATAATTATGAGGACCACAGGGCATAAAATGTTTGGCCCATGGGCTGCGACAATTGTCTCCATTATCACTACCATAGTGACCGTAATTGCTATTTTAATTATAATTGGCTGTTGCGTTGTCCCTTGCCTCAGAGGTTTAATAGAGCGTCTGATCGCTACTGCCTTGGAGCGAAGGGATCCTCCATCACGAATTCTGTTGCTTTCAGTCGACCCTTAATTTCGACTTACTGATACATTAATCTAGTCTAATCAAAACTGAACGAATTAAGTTCTGGCTGAATAAATGAATGATCTAAATTCTAAGCCCTAAGGTGTTGCTCCTTGTGACTTATTCTGCCGTCCGAGTTTTGTACAATGATTTACATGATATATTGACATAAAGACATTGAGATGTGTTATGCTCTATGAATGCTAAGGTTAAATTGTTATGATAACAGGAGAAGTTCAATTTGTCAACTGGACCAAGTTTGTTTGGTTGAAAACGTTTCGCCGCTCATCCGAGAGGCTTCGTCAGCTCTAATAAGAATACTGGTAAGACACTTGCTTATATCTTGCTGTAGGGAGGAGCTACCTAGCTAACTACTTTCCGGAACTATCTCATTGGTTTCGGTCTTTTGTTTCTCTGGCGTCTAGCTTAACGATCCCTATTCATCCCTACACGCCTGCTTTTTCACACCTCTGGCCCTGACCTGGCTAGCCCCATTGTTTCCCTGTTTGTTTGTTCTAGGCTTAATAATGGAATTGTAGATGGGATGCAAATTATATCTTACGCCACCATTTCTGTTCAGAGAAGGATTCTCTTTTTTGACAAAAATAGCCTCTTTAACTCCCCTCTCAAACCAATTCTTTTCCCTGGCTAAGATCTGAACCTCACTGTCCTCAAAAGAATGTCCCGTGGCTTCTAGGTGAAGATATACGGCAGAAGACGGTCCACTCTGGCACGCCCGTCTGTGTTGGTACATCCTCTTGTGAAGTGGCTGTTTGGTTTCTCCAATATAGCGCTCACTGCAGTCTTCACTACACTGAATGGAGTAGACCACATTGCTTTGTTTGTGGCTCGGTGTTTTGTCCTTTGGGTGGACGAGTTTTTGTCTTAAAGTGTTTGTGGGTTTGAAATAAACTGGGATTTCATATTGTCTGAAAATCCTCTGTAGTTTTTCCGAATAGGGATGAATAGGGATCGTTAAGCTAGACGCCAGAGAAACAAAAGACCGAAACCAATGAGATAGTTCCGGAAAGTAGTTAGCTAGGTAGCTCCTCCCTACAGCAAGATATAAGCAAGTGTCTTACCAGTATTCTTATTAGAGCTGACGAAGCCTCTCGGATGAGCGGCGAAACGTTTTCAACCAAACAAACTTGGTCCAGTTGACAAATTGAACTTCTCCTGTTATCATGGATTCTACCTGGACGACTGAGGGACTTTTCACGTTAAATTGTTATGTTGAGATGATTAATTTTATTTGTAGAGGGAGCGTCTTGCCACTCTACTATGTAAGTGTGATCACATGTGTTTATGTGATCAAAGGGAGGGGTTCTGTGAGGAAATATTCTTGTTTGTGTAATTCATCAAAGGTCGCTGATACTCCTGATGTCCTGTTCTTGTGTTATTAATCTTTAGTTATTAATACAACGTGGTTTACGACAACTATGGGTGATTAGACTGCTGATTCATGCTGATTCAGTAAAAAAACTAGAGACGTGTTGTTTCTTAAACTGGACTTTGCCTGTGTTTTGTACCACCATGACACGTTGTCTGCTAAAGTTCAAATAACTAAGGGTCCTGATAATGAGTTAATGATCAACTAGTCTGTAGGATAAATTGACCGCAGTTCTGTACCTAGACAGGAGACGACAGTGACATCTGAACTGATCATACCTGTATACTCTGCTGATCGAACATTAAAAGCGCCTATACTGAACCATCTCAGACTCCTGCATTTCTTCCACGAGGTTGTAAGAGTTTCTTCCCACAACATGTAGCAGCTGAGTTAGCGCAGAATCATCTGTTTAAAGTTCGACCACGTGGTTGATATGGGTCCAGTTAGACCGAGAATTTATAGCACGTGTGGACTTGGAGACGCAGCGCTTTAGCCGCACGTCATCGCGACTCTACACAGGGTTAACATGGGAAACACTTGTGCAATTCACACGTGACGCGTCCGGTGTAAACGAACCTTAAAGGTTTTTATTCTGCTCTTCTCTTTTAATGTGAACTTTATGATGATTATTTATGTTTTCACTTATTTATATTGTGAGGATTGTGATTTCATTTCTTTCTTATTCGGTAAAGCACTTTCAGTTACTTGTGCTGTACAAATAAACTTTCCTTTGTTTGTAAAAACAGTGTCCAGATGAACCCCTGAAACTCTACATCTCTACATCACAACGATGTTTTAACTCGCTCGAAAAGGAAATGCTGTGACCCTCAAAAATGACCCAGTTGTGTAACAGAATGTTGACAGTTGACAGTTTGTTTGTGTGAGACAAAAAAGTCAAGTCAGACTTACATCTCCAGATTGGATTCATCCATCGTTCTCCAGCAGGACTCAGTCTGAAGGAAACACACCACATCAGAGTTTGTCACAGAGCATTTTCACTCCATGTGAGATTAAAATTTGTTCTTTTCACCCTCACACTGTTCTCAATCTGTGGTGCACAGGACTCTGGTGGTTCTGAAGTCTGTTTTTATTAATTACACTGTCATTTATGATTTTCAAAGTTAGCATGTCC
The DNA here is from genome assembly GCA_036785185.1 of Paratrypauchen microcephalus. Lineage (NCBI taxonomy): Eukaryota > Metazoa > Chordata > Actinopteri > Gobiiformes > Gobiidae > Paratrypauchen > Paratrypauchen microcephalus. The sequence continues at coordinate 149,259 of JAVJIX010000416.1, read as the reverse complement.
ATACCTGAGAGTGTCCAGTGAGCAGTGGGGGTCCTCCTGTAGAGCAGACAGGAGCTTTACTCCTGTGTCTCCTGGATGGTTGTAGCTCAGGTCCAGTTCTGTCAGATGGGAGGGGTTGGACCTCAGAGCTGAGGCCAGAGAAGCACAGCCTTTCTTTGAGACCAGACAACCTGACAGTCTGAGGACACAGATTATTGTAATCAGTCCATTCATTAGAAACATTCAACCCAAATGAGACAAAGAACAAGTCCCATATCTTTATGTTACTTTATCAAATGCTTTTTTCCAACGCAAATACCAACAGGTTCTGTAATAATAGTGAATAATATGAACCCCTCTGACCTGAGCTGTTCCAGTTTACAGTGAGGACTCTTCAGTCCAACAGACAACATCTTCAGCCCTGAGTCCTTCAAGTCGTTGTTACTGAGGTCCAGGACTGTCAGACTAGAGGACTGGGAGCTGAGGACTGAGGACAGAGCTTTACAGCTTCTCTCTGACAGGTTACAGCTGCTCAGTCTGGGGAGAGAAAACATTGTTTATGTACAAGTTCAATCAAACCATCCTCTGTTAAACAAAGTTACTCACAGAGCTTTGTTGGAGGCCTTGACCACTGGCAGCAGCCTCAGGAGAGCCTCCTCTGAAGCAGAGTATTTCTTCAGCTCAAACTGGTCCAGATCTTCTTCTGATGACAGTAAGATGAAGGCCAGAGCTGACCACTCAGCAGGAGATAGTCCACCTTCAGACAGAGGTCCTGAACCCAGGTACTGTTGGATCTGCTCCACCAGAGAACGCTCATTCAGCTCATTCAGACAGTGGAGCAGATTGATGCTCCTCTCTGCAGACACATCATTACTCAGCTTCTTCTTGATGTACTCAGCTGTTTCCTGATTGGTCTGGGAGCTACTTCCTGTCTGTGTCAGCAGACCTTGTAGAAGGATCTGATTGGTTGACAGTGAAAGACCAAAGAGGAAGCGGAGGAGCAGGTCCAGGTGTCCATTTGGACTCTGTAAGGCCTGGTCCACAGCTGTCTGGTAAAAATGCACTGATTTACCAGTAAACACATTTGTCCTTGATGATGTTTGTTTCTCTGAGAGCAGGTTGATCCCAGTGTTGATGAAGGTCTGGTGGACGTGAAGAGCAGCCAGAAACTCCTGCACACTCAGATGGATGAAGCAGTAGACCTTGTCCTGGTACAGGCCTGGCTCCTCTCGAAAGACCTGTGTGAACACTCCGGAGTACACTGAGGCCTCTGCAGCGTCCAGCCCACACTCGCTCAGGTCACACTCGTAGAAGATCAGGTTTCCTTTCTGCAGCTGCTCAAAGGCCAGTTTTCCCAGAGACTCCACCATCTTCTTGGTCTCTGGACTCCAGTGTGAGTCTATCCCAGATCCTTCTTCATACTTGATGTTCTTGACTTTGGCCTGAACCACCAGAAAGTGGATGTACATCTGAGTCAGGGTCTTGGGCAGCTCTCCTCTGCTTTTCAGCAGATGCTCCAGGACTGCAGCAGCGATCCAGCAGAAGATCGGCATGTAACACATGATGTGGAGGCTTCTGGACGTCTTGATGTGGGAGATGATTGTGTCGGCCTCGTCTCTGAACCTCTTCCTGAAGTACTGCTCCTTTTGCGGGTCGGTGAACCCTCTGACCTCTGTCACCATGGAGACGTACTCAGCAGGGATCTGATTGGCCGCCGCGGGTCGTGTGGTTATCCAGAGGCGAGCGGAGGGAAGAAGGCTCCCCCTGATGAGGTTTACCAGCAGCACGTGCACTGAGGCAGACTCTGTGGGGTCGGTCAGGGCCTTGGTTTGGGTGAAGTCCAGAGGAGGTCTGCACTCGTCCAGACCGTCAAAGATGAAGAGCACCTGGAGGTCTTCAAAGCTGCAGAGTTCTGCTTGTGTTTGACTAAAGAAGTGTTGAACAAGTGTCACCAAGCTGAAGCTTCTCTCCTTCAGCACATTGAGTGCTCTGAAAGTGAACGGGAACAGCAGCTGTATGTCCTGGTTGGCTTTGCCTTCAGCCCAGTCCAGACTGAACTTCTGTGTGAGCACTGTTTTCCCGATGCCAGCCACTCCCTTTGTCAGCACTGTTCTGATTGGTCCATGTGTGTGAGCTGGGACTTTAAACATCTCTTCACATGTGATGGCTGTCTCTGCTGGGCCTGGTTTCCTGGAGGCTGTTTCCATGTGTCTGACCTCATGTTCCTGGTTGACTTCTGAAGACCCTCCCTCTGTGATGTAGAGCTCTGTGTAGCTCTCATTCAGAAGGGTGGAGTCTCCTGCTTTAGCGATGCCCTCAAACACACACTCAAACTTCTGCTGCAGGTCAGACTTCAGTTTACGCTGACAAACTCCAGAATAACTCCCTGAATGAAGACAACAGATACAAACCTGGGTCTCAGAGAAGATAAAATGACTGTGAGCACCTTGTTAAATGTGTTAAATGGTCCTACTGCTCCACAGACGCTCAGCCAGCTCCTTCTGCTTCATCCTCTTCAGGAAGTTCAGTGTGATCTTCAGTAGAGCCTCACTGGAGCTCCTCTGCTCTTCATCCTCAACCTCCACAGGCTCTGAGCATTCTGGGTAATCTGTACTCAGAACCTTGTGGAACGTCTTCAGCTCCTTCTGGACAAAAGTGAAGATGTCCTCCTGCAGAAGCTGAACAGACACATTATAAACAACACAAATGCAGTCAGTGTCACATCTGTGTGAAACAAGCTCTCATTCATCTGAACAGTGAATGACAGACCTTAAATATGGAGTCCAGCTGTGTCTGATGGTGCTGACCACTGGAGACTTCTGGACTTCCACCCACTCTGTAAAAAAAAAGAAAATACTCCAATCTGTGTGAGTCCCATATTTAGAAATGCATGAATTTAAAAACACATTTAACATAAAACATTTGTATCAAACCAATCCAAAACCACACTGAACGTATCCAGAGTCCAGAGATATTGTTGATTTTGGTGAAGTTCTTAATTAGTTAGCATTAGCTCCAATCCATCTAAGAAATGTATAATAATAATAATAATAATAATAATAATAATAATAATAATAATAATAATTCAGTTTTATACAGCACTTTTCTGGACACTCAAAGACACTTTACAGAGGACATTATGGACATGATATGACTTTGTATCAGGATCAAGTCTGATCACTGGCCTAAATGTTGGACTACCTTTCAAATTTTATTTAATCATTTCTTAAGTTCCTTTAAACTTTTTAAATGTTTTATTCAAGACTGGTGGAAACTCACGTCTCTGTGGCAAAAGTAAGTGGTTGTCTCATAGAACAGTCACTCCTGAGGGACTCACAGCTGGGACCAGGTTCAGACGGAGGATGTTTCTGGTGTTTCCTGAGACACAGAAGAAAACGCACTTCAGTCACAGTAAAACACATGGGACTGTTCTGACTCATGTCAGATACTTCAGGAGGTTCTACAAAGGGTTCATGAGGCCTTCACCACAGACGCTTCAGTAAATAGAGGCCTGGGAGCTTGAGAGTTCTGCAGTATCTTTGCTGTTCCTGATACTGCACTTTTCTGGACTGAGATGTCTGATGTTTCTCCTGGATCTGCTGTAAACTCCTCCAGTTTGGGGGTTACAGCCCCGAGTGCTCCGATCACCACGGGCACCACTGATGCTGTGCCCAGTCCAGAAAAGTGCAGAACAGGAACAGCAAAGATACTGCAGAACTCTCAAGCTCCCAGACCTCTGGTAGAGGACCCGAGCTGATGAGGGTGAGAGACCAACCACCGTGGAAGGAGAGGAGCATATTTAAATGTAATGGATGTTTGTTAAATCAGTTTCCTCTTAAAATCCTTCAGTGTCTGTGTTCAATTTGACCCAAAGACGTCCCACAATGACCCAGCACATGTTCACCTGGTGTTTTTGATCCTCACATTGTGTTCATGTAAACACACACAACACTCAGATCAGGATAAAACCAGGACTAAACCAAGTCTAAACCAGGACTAACTCAGACTTACTGTGGACCATGCTTCTTTTTAAAATGAGTCCGTAGTCCCATAGAGTGTTCACTTCCCAGCGCCGCCCTGCTGGTGGTGGGAGGGTCTGCGTCCTCTCTGTGCTCGCTCTGATCCATGCTCAGTCCAGAGTCCTGCAGTATGACATCACAGTGTTTAGCCCCGCCCACTGCTCACATGGTCCATCTCAGGTAGTTTTCTGCCTCCATGAAGATCCTTTCAAATCAAAGAGTCAAAGACCAAAACGTGAGAAACACAAGTGTAGAATGAAC
>JAVJIX010000416.1:137500-140000 GCA_036785185.1 Paratrypauchen microcephalus | reverse complement strand
GGGACTGTTACATGCTCCTTTTTCTTCCTGTGAGTGCAGTTTGGGTCAGACACATGGCCACATTACAGAGTGTGTTATGACTGACTCCACACCAGAACAAAGAGGGAGACCACACCAGAGTGAACGTGCTCCAGAAGAAGGTTGGATTTATAATAAGGAGTGTTTGTGCAGAAGATGCAGTCAAAACAAAGAGTCCAGTTCAGTTGGATCACATTTTCAGGAGAATTGATTACGAAAGGGAAATTTAATAATCAATACATTTTAGAACCCAGGCGAACAGGCAATTTGCCAGATCCCTGGTTTCTGCGAGGCCCCCAATTCCTGCAGGTCTTTGCGACTCGCAATCCTCCCCCCGCACGTACGATAATGACCGCTGACTCCACAGTTCCATATCCATTTCCGCGATGTTATCCAGCACCAGGGGGATCCCACAGATGGGATGAAACAGTTCATCTGTGTTTTTCCTTCTGATGTTGCCCCCCCCGAGTTCGCAGTTCCCGTAAAAATGACTGTTCAGTGGATCGGGACTCTTTTTACCCGCTCGGCTCCAAATAGTGATGGGTCAGAAAACATCCCCCAGACCAATCCAGATGTCCTGCCATCAAAATTCCAATAGTAATTGCTCCGTGTCCTCCAGTAACAGCGGTGCCAGGCGCACGACGTGTCCCTCGTGTATCTGGCAGCACGTTCCCTTGGGACTCTCCGGCTCTCCCGGACCGGCACTCCTCTGTGAAAATATACAAATTGCGTAGGGACCCACTCCAATTCATGATTTAGGATTTGAAAATCTGTTCCAACAGGAGAAAAATGACAAGATGAGAGAAATAAAACATCAGACAGAGCAAGGTTTAGGGAGGAAGAAGAAAGTATGTCTGCTCCTCACGGCAGCTAGCATGAAAAAAAGTCAAGAGGAACAGCTGAGGTGGCTCGGGCATCTGTTCCAGATGCCTCCTGGACATGTCCCTCAGGAGGTGTTCCGGGCATGTCCCATCGAGGAGGCCCCCGGGAAGACCCAGCACACACTAAAGGGACAATGTCTCTTCGCTGGCCTGGGAATGCCTTGGGGTCCCCTCAAAGGAGCTGGAGGAAGTGTCTGGGGTGAAGGAAGTCTAGGAGTCCCTGCTTAGACTGTTGCCCCCCCAAACCGGCCCCGGATAAGAGGAAGAAAATGGATGGATGGAGGGGAGACCGTACAGAAGCCTATTGCATTCGTCTGGAATCTGGAAGAGATTAAGGCATGAATAAGGATTTCTGTGGCGGGCTGAGAGAGTGAGCGGTGGAGACGGGCGATGTTGCCGAGTTGGAAAAAAGATGATGGGCTCTGAATGAGAGGGTATCGTCCATGATAATACCGGGGTTGCGTACAGAGGGAGAGGAGGTAACAGTGTGGTCATTGATGAAGAGGAAGATGTTCTGAGCAGAGGGCAGGAGAGCTTTGGGTCCAGTGACGAGCAGTTCTGTTTTATTTTAAGATAAGATAAGCCTTTTATTGTCTCCTTAGAGAAATTTGTCCTCTGCATTTGACCCATCCTGTCACCAGGAGCAGTGGGCTGCACCCGAGGCGCGCCCGGGGACCATCTCCACGATCTTCTTGCTTCGGCTTGGTCAGGACCTTGGCTGGAGAATCCTCCCACAGGTGGCTCACGTCACAACGGGCCTCGATGCATCTTCTGCCATGGGGGCTACCAGTGTCCGCAGACACTGGGGGCGAGGTGGGGTTAAGTGTCTTGCCCAAGGACACAACGGCAGCGCTCATCTGTGGAAGCTTGGATCACATGTGGTCCACCCGTCAAGAGCGGGATTCGAACTGCCAACCCCTGGATCATCAGGCAAGCGCTCTACCACTGAGCTACTGCCGCCCCAGGCAGTTGGTAATGGTGGAGAGAATGACTGGGGTGATGGATTTGGTGGAGATGTAAACCTGAGTGTCATCGGCGAGGGGGAGCATGTAGATGATGAAGAGGAGCGGGCCGAGCACCGAACCTTGGGGAACACCAGTGGTGACAGAGGAGGAGTGAGATTTGGAGTTATTTATGAAGACCAGAGAGAGAGAACCAGGAGAGTGCAGTGCCAGAGATGCCAAAGCACTGTAGATGGAGGAAGAGGATGGTGTGGTTGATGGTGTCAAATACTGCACTGAGGTCGAAGAGAAGGAGAATGGAGAGGGAACCAGAGCCCCCTGCGAGGAGGAGGTCGTTGGTGATGTCCAGGAGGGCTGTTTCAGTGCTGTGATGAGGGCTGAAACCAGATTGAAATGTTTCAAAAAGCTGGAAGTTGAGGAGGTATTGTTGGAGTTAGGTGATGAAGGCACATTCTATTATTTTGGAGAGGAGAGGAAGATTGGAGATAGGTCTGAAGTTGTCCAGGTTGTCAGGGTCCGGGTTTTTGCAGAAGAGGTGTAATTGTGGACAGTTTGAGTGCCGGAGGGACAGTGCCAGAGCTGAGGGAGGTATTTATGATGTTGCTGATGAGTGGGGTGAGCGTGGGGGTGCTTTCAGGA
>JAVJIX010000416.1:112500-132500 GCA_036785185.1 Paratrypauchen microcephalus | reverse complement strand
TGCCCAGACCGCCACCCGGGCCAGCAGTACTCGAGTGATCTCATCCAGAATATCTTGGTCACCTGATATTCTGACGCCAATCGAAGTGTCCACACCTGGGTTAGGCATCGGGACCCTTCTTTTCATGTCACGTTGTCTCCAGTTCTGATCCCGGTCACCGCTTCCTTGTGGCGGTGACGGATAGTCACGGATGGTCACTGGATCACGTCGGGACCTTGGCAAAGTAGGGCCCGAGTCAGGGCTGGCTGCCCTTGCTCCTGCTGCACGCCGAGTTGACCAACTGTGAAGCAGTGCCGCAGCATAGCGATGCTCCGGTCCGTCGCCTTCATGAAGGGGGACATGTGCCTCACACCAAGCAGCCCACCATCCATTGCCCTTCTCATGGTACCAGCCCACTGGAAGTATCTGCCGGTTGCCTCCTGCTCTCACCAGATCCTTAATCCACTGCCACTGGTCCTTAGTCCAGCCTCCATGGACCACAGGGGAGGTGCAAAGTTCCCACGAAGCCAGCTTCCTCCGGAGCCATGGTTCTGCCCTAGCACTAAAATCTTTTCCCTGCCAGGGGGCTACTAAAATGAAATTGACTTGCTGCAAAAACAGCCTTTGGCCTATACCCTTAGCGGGTGGTCTAAGACCTTCATGCATATTATTTGGTCCCCAGGGGTTAGCTGGATCCACCAAATAATCATATTCTGAGTGAACTGGGTTTTCAAATTGGTTCTGTTCTATAGCGCTTACTGTACCCCTATAAAGTTTCGTGTTGTGGAGGTTGCCATTGTTGATCCATCCACAAGTTTCTGGTCCCAAAGCTTTAACATAAACTCTCAGGCATTTCAAAGTCAATGCCGGGAAGTTTATGGACGATGGGAAATTAAAGGCCCAAAGTTCACCCAGTACAACTTTGTCCTTTTTCTCATTAATTGGGAATCCTTCTCTAAGCATACAGACATCAGAGCCCCAGCCTGCAATTTTGTAGGGGAGATATTGCCTCTGTGTCCAGTACATTCCCTTACCACGCCCTGTTTGAATTGGCACCTGGAGAGTTTGTTCTCCATCGTGAGTGAGGAAAATTACTCCTCTTGTACATTCTATATCACATTGAATTGGCCATTCATTTCCGTCAAGTGATCCTAAATACTCAATCAAAGTAGGGGTAGGATTGGGGAGATACATCCAATGTTCCCTCAAATCCTTAGGATTAGTAATGTTTTGTTCTGGGGAGGTTCCTTTAACCTTCATAATTAATTTCCAGGTATCTGTTTTACCCCCGATATCCCTTCCTCCATTACTTCCCTCAGTCCAGAAGGAATGGTAGAAACCATCACCTCCTGCCATGAGTTGGCTCTGGAAAAAGTTAAATAGGAGAATTAGGAGTTGAACCCACATTGTCAAGTTCCAGACTAGCAACTCGTTTTGCACTTCCAAATGGTAATATCGGGAAACTGCGTCCCATTACATGTCCTATGTAAAAGATTGCTGCGTAAACTGTATTTCCTCCTAGAGTTCGTTGCATTAATATCCACATGAAGATGATCATCCATTGACACAGCATATCATAAATTAATTTGTGTAAATTCCTCTTGAGTTCATGGAGCATAATAATTGCTGCTACCATGGTCCCTATCATATAAATGAGCACCCCGCCTATCATTACAGGGTTGCAAAGGTGGGCTTGGCAAACGCGTACCGCTACCTCTGTGTATATTGTGTCGAGGATATACACAACTGAACAGAGGAACCACCACAATTTAGGATGCGCCGGGCTCACTGCCTGCCAGTGTCCTACTACCCAAAGCGCCATGCTAGCGTGCAATGGAGATGCTCCTCGGGAAAAGAATCTGATCAATGAGACCGCAAACACTGAAATTGTGCCAGCAATGGTCATTGGCCAGTCCTTCTTGGGTACAAATGCAGCTATAATACATGCTATGACAAATATGTCAAAGAATTGAGTTCCTACCTGGAAGTCAAGTCCCCCTGAGGAGGATGAGTTACCACTGGAGTGATTGGCAATGCTGGAGCAATTAGCCATAATTCTCAAAGGATATCAGGTATCAGAGTGATGCTGATCAGTCAGTGAAGGGTTGTGGTGGCTCTGCAGTGCTGCTGAGGACCTGGGTGTCACTGGAGTGGGTGCTCTCTTTATCCGAGGCAGGCTCCTCCTTTTGACGCAACCAGGATTTCCGTCGACGCTCACGGATTTCAAGGTGTTGGCCTAAGCACATGCAGATAGCCCCAACCCATATCACTGTGGTTATGATCACGCTCAAAGGGCGCGTAGCTTCCTGTCTGAGAGAGTCAGCATCGAATATCTCTTTTTCCGAGAACTTAGAGAAATCCTTCTCTCGACGTTTTGAAACATTTCCGTTCGAGGTAATTTCATCTGATAACCAGATGTTGTGAAAGTTCGCATAAGGGTCAAACTCATCTCTCTGTAAGGTCTTTGCCTTATACGAACTTTTGACCCTGTATAGTCGCTTGATTCTTATGAACCCCGACCAACTGTAGAGAGTAGTCTGATTTACTTCTAAAAGGCATTTTGGTCCTTTTATTGTATAATTGGGTCTTATTGAGCAGTCAATTGCCTCATTTTTATCTGTTATTATTTTCAGGGCAGATATTTGAAGTATTATTACTATTGTCATAAAGCAAGCAAATGCTTTTACTACACACTGTTCTGCCCATAGATTAAATCCCATTCTATTATTCCCCTTCTCCTCTTCTTCGGCTTGCTTGAGGACGAAGTAGGTAATTATTGTCATTATTCTTTTATCTTCTGGCAAACTCCTGAAACAGAAAAGCAAAAATACCTTAAACTGAAGGTACCTTTTCTGTACCACGACGTTTTGCTCTTTTCATGTTTTTTATGTCGCGTTTAACTTCTTTGACTGCTCTTGAGATTAATATCAATTCTTCCCTATCCTTCTTTTGCTGCCTTGCCTTTCTACGACGCATGGCAAATCTACATATGCAGCAGCATATCCAATTTAAACATTTAAGTGTAGATATTAATTTTGATAGTACAGCTATTGCTATTAATACTGCTATAGCAATCAAAATCCACTTCACATATTTCCATATTAGTTTTAACATTTCTGTAACCGAGTCCACCGTGTCCACTATTCCTTGACCCACGCCGTAAACTGTCGCCTTGGTTAACATTTTAGTAAATCCCCACCATCCTGGTTCTCCCGTACCAAACTCTCTAAGCCTTATAATTTCCTGCCAGTGTTTTTCTGATCCGTTACACGTAAAAGGATCAATCACGTCTACTATGTTTGGTGGGTTATAGTAGCTATATGTACACGTTCGGTTTTCCCAACGCTTAGGGATGAACCACGGGGAGTTCTGGTTCATTCTGTACTGGTGATAATTTAGGTAGAAGTCATGGCTATTCTGAGCTTTTGTTCTTCTGCCATTTATTTTGTCTCGCCTACACAAAATGTCTCTATAGAAGACATATCTATTAAACATTAGATATCCTAGGTTAAGGCTCTCCAGGTATCCTGTGGGCGCTTCCACTCTAGGCCAGTTTGGTACAGCGTAATGTATGTCTGTTCTGGAACATGTGTTTTTCCTATTCTCCAATAGGATTCCATGTGTTCCCCATCTATACGTCTCAGTTTGAGTTCCTTTTGTAAAGTTAACTCTTGATTCATTATAGCATCGCGTAGCGTTACATGGAATCCATCCCCACATTTGGGGCTTTGCACAGTTGCCATCTGGAAATTCTTTGTCTTCATAACGAAAGGTTGTAAGGCCTTCCTCGTTTATTATTTCTTTCTCAACTCTTTTATAAAATTTTCCGCATTTTGTCCAATGTGTTACACACGTGGACAAAATTGTTGGTACCCCTCAGTTAAAGAAGGAAAAACCCACAATTCTCACTGAAATCACTTGAAACTTACAAAAGTAACAATAAATAAAAATGTATTGAAAATTAAATAATCAAAATCAGCCATTACTTTTGAATTGTTGATTAACATAATTATTTAAAAAAAACAAACTAATGAAATAGGGCTGGACAAAAATGATGGTACCCATAACTTAATATTTTGTTGCACAACCTTTTGAGGCAATCACTGCAATTAAACGATTTCTGTATTTGTCAATGAGCGTTCTGCAGCTGTCAACAGGTATTTCGGCCCACTCCTCATGAGCAAACTGCTCCAGTTGTCTCAGGTTTGATGGGTGTCTTCTCCAAATGGCATGTTTCAGCTCCTTCCACAGATGTTCAATGGGATTCAGATCTGGGCTCATGGAAGGCCACTTTAGAATAGTCCAACGCTTTTCTCTCAGCCATTTTTGGGTGTTTTTGGCTGTGTGTTTTGGATCGTTGTCCTGTTGGAAGACCCATGACCTGCGACTGAGACCAAGCTTTCTGACACTAGGCAGCACATTTCTCTCCAGAATACCTTGATAGTCTTCAGATTTCATTTTACCTTGCACACATTCAAGACACCCTGTGCCAGATGCAGCAAAGCAGCCCCAAAACATTACTGAGCCTCCTCCATGTTTCACCGTAGGGACAGTGTTCTTTTCTTCGTATGCTTGGTTTTTGAGTCTATGAACATAGAGTTGATGTGCCTTACCAAAAAGCTCCAGTTTGGTCTCATCTGTCCAAAGGACATTCTCCCAGAAGCTTTGTGGCTTGTCAACATGCATTTTTGCAAATTCCAGTCTCGCTTTTTTATGATTTTTTTTTCAGCAGTGATGTCCTCCTTGGTCGTCTCCCATGAAGTCCACTTTGGCTCAAACAACGACGAATGGTGCGATCTGACACTGATGTACCTTGGCCTTGGAGTTCACCTTTAATTTCTTTGGAGGTTGTTCTGGGCTCTTTGGATACAATTCGAACGATCCGTCTCTTCCATTTGTCATCGATTTTCCTCTTGCGGCCACGTCCAGGGAGGTTGGCTACTGTCCCGTGGGTCTTAAACTTCTGAATAATATGAGCCACTGTTGTCACAGGAACTTCAAGCTGTTTAGAGATGGTCTTATAGCCTTTACCTTTAAGATGTTTGTCTATAATTTTTTTTCGGATGTCCTGGGACAATTCTCTCCTTCGCTTTCTGTTGTCCATGTTCAGTGTGGTACATACCTTTTCACCAAACAGCGGAAGAGTGACTACTTGTCTCCCTTTAAATAGGCAGACTGACTGATTATGAGTTTGGAAACACCTGTGATGTCAATTAAAGGACACACCTGAGTTAATCATGTCACTCTGGTCAAATAGTTTTCAATCTTTTATAGAGGTACCATCATTTTTGTCCAGGCCTGTTTCATTAGTTTGTTTTTTTAAATAATTATGTTAATCAACAATTCAAAAGTGATGGCTGATTTTGATTGTTTAATTTTCAATACATTTTTATTTATTATTACTTCTGCAAGTTTAAAGTGATTTCAGGGACCATTGTGGGTTTTTCTTCCATTAACTGAGGGGTACCAACAATTTTGTCCACGTGTGTATGTTAAACTGTAAATACTCCTTAGAGATAGGTTGCCACCTTATTTGTGGGTACTGTGTTTGAGATTCTAAAGGTATCCACTGATGCATGAAGCCTGCACTGCCTGGTATGATCCGTGCATCTTTATCTGTCCCATGTAATACCCCGACAATCGCATGCAAAGATCTTTCCGTAGTCATTAATGTAGTATGAACATACGGGAATGCTGTTTGTATCGTGTCCGCCCATTGTTTGGTTCGGGCTCTAAATTTCTTGACTGTTTTTAAATGGTCAGGGAGTATCCAATCGATCCTATATGGAAGTCCTATTCTCCCCTTAAATAATCCTCTTTCCAGCATAGTGGATGGCATAAATCCACCTTCATGTCGCACATCCATCAGCATCTCCTCATAGCCGAGAGGCATAACGTAACCTGCCCAGCTTTCTATGAATATTTTTCCTGTACTATTCTTCGTTTCATTTCTCCTAAGGAATTGTTTATACTTTTCCCATTGTTTTTTTAGTTTTAAATGGCTCTTTCTTGGTCCTTTAGTTATTTTAGTAATGTCTTTCCATATTTGATTTGGTTGCTGTACCCAACCATTTTTAATGTAGTCAAAGGGAGAATCATCCCTCAGCATCTCATTTTTTAAGGTACCTACCCTGAATATGGACCCCCATTCGGTTACGTTTACTTCGAATACTTCGTCAGCGTCCTATGCCACTAAATCGTCAGCATTGGGCGCGTATATTATTCCTGTGGCGGATGCCGTTTTTGTTCTATCACGTAATAGTGCCAGGCTATCTAAGTCACTAGGATCTTCTGGAAATGCCATAAACTCGTGCATTACTTTGTCCTCTGCTATTTTCCTATGGAGAATGTATGGCCATACTAGTCTCTTAATATCTTTTGTGTCAAACGAATCCCAGCCTTGGCCTTGTCCCAACAGCATTCCTGCCAACTGAAACCATTCAAAGGCCTCATAGAACACCGATGGACAAGTTTCCGCTTCTATCTGAATTCCTTCTATTGTTCCGGGTAGATGGCTGGAACAATGAAACATGGCTTCTTCCCAATTTTTCCCTCTCATAGGGAAAAATAATCTGCTTGTGCGATTTTCTTCTACTTCATTTATAAGTTGATAAGCATATTTGTTTTTTGTCAGATTTAAACCTAAATATCGCCCCATGCACGTTTTGGCAGTTTTCCACCATAACGACTGATTATTGGTTACCCAATCCTGATATCCTTTTTGTGTCACCATCGGAACAACTATGCCTATTACCGATCGCATACAAAAATCATCCTGGGCTCCTGGCGAATGCTTTGGTTGGCACAACAAATGATTTCGTTGATACTGGTTTAATAAATAATGGACTCTCGAAAGTCTTTTTAATATTGTTTCTAGGGTTTTGTCTGGCGTCGTAAACATTACTCGAAGACCTTTGGCTCTTGTGTCTCTTATTGTCATTAAATTCCAGCGCCAGTATATCCCTTTGGGGGTGTATGTTGTATTAGACGAATTACTTCTAATTGGTCCTAGTCCTAGTCCTAGTCCTAGTCTTGTATTGCCTGGATACTTGGTTCTCATACTATGGTGCCAGTCTCTGTTAGGTTCCGATGCCCACATAGGTATTGAGTTGTTGAGCGTTATATAGAGACAGTTTTTAAACGAGTCCCAAATTAGACCTGAAGAGTTTTTCTCAATGAGTATCTGACATTTACTGTTATCAATGGCGATTGTTGAGTTGCTTTCTTTAGCTTTTCCGAGGTTATCAGAGGTGCCCACTCTTAGCTCGGTGCAGTTTTGTGCCATACCGTCTATGCCTACTTTATTAATAACACTTCGTACGTGACTGAATATTTTCGCCCTTATAGTGCTCCATATTTTAAATTTTTCTGCTGCACATTCGGTGGATTGAATCCACTCACTCATTGTCCTCCGGTCTCTGATTTTTTCCTGTTCTTGAAATTCTGGATTTAATAGGAATGGTGTTGGAGCTCCATCTATTAACAACCGGTTTACTTCATTTGAAAGGTCTTTTTCCCTATCATCTTTATCAAATATGGATTCTTCATTCCATATTTCTTCCGGCCAGTCTTTTTGCTCATATTTTTCGGCTTCTATGTATCTGATTCTAGGTGCTGCTAGGACATGAGTTTTGTTAATCTTTTGACAAGTTTCCATCATCACATGTTTTACAGGGCTCATTTCCCAGCCCCTTCTTCCTGTTTGGGCGAAGGCCTTGCTGGTACACGTAACACTTTGATTCTGTTTCACAGAGAAACCGTTCATATATAGCATATTATCCGCAGTCCAATCTACCTGAACTATTTTCAGCGTTTGGGATTCTGCACCATAGCTTTGCTCCAAATCTTCCCACGTCATGTCGCTAGCTGAGTTGTTACAAGCTTGCTCGTATGCTCTTATTGACATTTTTATAAAAACTTTCATTAGCTGGGTTTCTAAGCATGTCGCTCGATATGGGTCAAAAGTAATATTACATTTGCTAGCTGGGATTGTAAAGTTGCTCTCGCATCTACTAATTTTGTTTTCTTCTGAATCGTTTATTGGATTTTGCATTGTGGTTAGCTCTTCTGCCCTGGTGCTAATCATATCGCTAGTTGTGAGACTAGACGTCATTTTGTTACTAGAGCTCGTGGCTGCCGTGGGGTTTATAATGGGGGTATAAATGTTGGTAAATGCACTAGTGTTAGCTGCTCCTGGAGCAGTCCTAGTACTCCAAGCTAATAGGTCCTCGGGTCCGGATCCAGATCCTAGATCCAGGTCTGAATCAGTAGTAGTGGTAATAACAGTATCGGTAGTACTATTAGTTATATTACTAGTAGTTGTGTTGGCCATGGTTACGGTAGTCAGGGTGTCAGCGGAAGTGATTGTTGTTGTGCTCGCATCCTCAGGAAATGCGCTAGTCGGAGCTGCACTGTTTGGTGCTGCTGTAGCTGATATAGCTGCGGTTTGGGCAGCAGTAGCTGCAGCTGCGGTGATTGTTGCAGCTGTAGCTGGGGCTGATCTTTTTGACCTTTTGACCTCTGTCTGTGGTTTTCCCTCATGTATGTAAGTTACTCCTCCTTTCAGTCCTCCCCTTAGTCCTATGAAATTCACTAGTCCTATTATCCACTTTGTTTGATTAAAGATATTATCTGCTCCTGTTTTGACTGGCATTTGTTGCTCTATTTCTGCAACTGGAGTCAGTACTGTGCACTGATTACATTTTGATGTTTTAGTTTTCCACCTCCTGGTGACCACCTGAGTTTTTTCTACGGCTTGATAAGATTTCTGTACTACTGTTACCGAAAGATAAATCACTAGCATCATTAGTATGAATATTATTAACTTGGCAAACAACGAAATCTTCATTGCCTCTTCTATTTTCTTTAATTTCTCTTTACGTTTTTCATGTTTACGAGCTATTTCTGCAGGATCCAAATGTTGCATATCTTTTGCTTTATCCTTTGTTGCCAATCTAAGTTTTGCTTTATAATGGTAATATTTTTTTGTTCCATGCATACTTTAACTCCGTAAAAAGTCCCATTTCTATTGCTTATCTTTATTCCACTTTTTGAGGAATTTTAGGCTAGGACTGTATTTGGGTTTCTTACCTAACTTCTTTCTATTCCTAGAATCTTTTTCAGGCAAGTCGTCCCTGTCAGAAGAGTCGGAAGAGGATTCCTCCACCTTACTGTCTTCTATCTGTGTAGAAGCAGAAGAGGGTGTTAGTTTCTCTTTCTTCCAAAACGTCTTAAAGGAGACTCTCTTTTTTCTGGGATTTAGGTCCACATTAGACTCTAACAATCTCATCTCATAATCATATGCCTCCTGAGTCAGGTCTCCTATCTCAAGGGCGTGTTTAAGTTGACTAATTTTTGCTTCCTTGTAGGCGGCTTCAGAGAATGGTTCCTTTCTATCCCCCTCTGGACCTAAATACCACGGGCGAGAGAAGATTACCAATTCCTCTTGGCCACCAGGCCTGCTTTCCTCTTCAGGGGTTTTTATTTGCCTCCGATAACCTGGCTCTTCCCAATAGTTTCTAGAGTCTGCCTTCATGTATTTGAGAGGGATCATAGGGCCTGCTACGAGTAGAGGCAATTTGAGGGCATCAAAATACAACATCATAGTCAACGGTTCCCTGTTCCAGGTCATATCCCTTGTAAGGTTGCCTGTCATGAGGACCTTTGCTTGGACAATCATTTGGATTGGTCCACAACACGACACCACCATAATTTTCCTAACCATATTCCCAATTATTACCTCCTCTTTTTCTCTAGGATGTCTAGGGAGGGTTCCGCTGGTGATAAACACTCGTTTGCGTGCCAATGTAATAGGAGGCAAAAACTGTGCTGTGTTTACCCACAAATTTTTCCATTTTTCCGGGTCTTCTTTAATTACTTTGTAAAAGAATTCCCCCACTTTACCTCAAAGAGATTCTAATTTCCAATCTTTAGGTTCTATGCCCTTCAATTTCTTCCCTTTCCAGGCATAGGCTGGGTTTTTTTCTGGTTTCGTATCCATGGGATCCACTATGTCCCAGGATTCCATAAGCCAAGAATATAATTTGTTCTCTTGGTACAGGCCTTGGAGCTGTTGTTTAAGTTTTTCCGCTTCTGGATATTTTTCTAATTCCTTATTCATATCTCCTTTAAAAGGCTTTCGATACATTAGGATCATATAATGATACTGATCCATAAGGGACAATTTAGAGTCAACCATCTGCTTCAGATTCAGAGGACATTCTCCCTCACACAATCCTTCACTCCAATACTTGTGCCTCAAGGCCAGGAAAGGAGCTGGGGTGATGTGAGCGGATCCTCCTACGTCACAAATGTTCCAATGACCATCAAGGCGCATACACTTACATCCATCTTTTTCATGCAAGTCCTTTCTACATACTTCATATTTAAAGCCTGCCAGGTTCCAGCAATTAGCACAGAAGGTAACCTGGGCTTTTCCTGTCAATTCTATGCCTTTGAGGAGGGTACTAACGCTCGGGTCCTGGATCTTTTCCTGATTACCGTCCCTATGCTTATCTTCGTAGTTACCCATCCATACTTTGTTAAAGACATCTTTCCCACAGAGGCAGCACATTCCTGGCTCATAAAGACGCCACTGAATGTCTCGACCGTGGTTAGGGGGCGTATGAGGTGGGATTACCTTCACCTTCCATATCTCTGTCTCCCCCATTCTTGGTGAATCCCATCCGTGGTACTCAGCCAATTGGTGCCACCTAGATGGATCCCCTTTTTCTTCATCCGTGAGGGTGTACTTTTCTTTGCAACATTTAAGAATGACCAATCCTGGATAGAGATGCCTTCTATCCTTCACCGTTGCTACATTACTAATCCCCACGGATTTCACCCAACCTGGGGTATTGACTACAACGGGTGGTACTCGGGACTGAGAGGTGGTTTTTAAAGTGCCCTGTTTTTTAATGGAATGACCCGTGAGACTTGAGCCTGAGCTGCTTGGGGTGATATTTGCCTCCATCTTTCGTATATACTACGTTACCGTCTATGTAGTCTACCACTGCGTATTCTCCGTCAGCGGATGTCCAAACCTCGTCACCAGGCTGTAACGATACAACGGGCTCGTTAGCCTTTTTGGTAACCGGCTTTAGTTTAGGCAAACTTAATTGCTGATTTATTATAAATAGATTTCCAGGTTTATGACAGTTATGTTTGAACAGAACCAACTGCTCCTTAGTCGCTTTTACCGCGCGTTCCGCCACTCCATTCGTGTTGGACTGCCACGGGACCGAAAGGACATGTCTTAAACCATTAATTTCGGCCCATGTGCCGAATTGTTTTGAGATGAACATCGAAGCGTTATCCGAACGTATTTCTTTAATTGGGTTTGTGAGCAAATATTGCATTACACATTCTATTGCTGTTCTCGCATTTTCCGATTTTATTGGGTATACTCGAGTACATTCTCCTCCATTATCGGCTATTACTAGAAACTTTTTAAACGGTCCATATCCCGGAGGTAAGTGTCCCACATCCATGGATGCACTAACTCCTTTTTCCGGTATGGCTATTTGTCCTTCCACATAAGGTATAGGAGGTAATGTCCTTTTTGAATTACACATTTCACAATTATTTCTGATTATCTTAATTGTTTCTAATAATGGTGAAGCCTCGATATCATGGTCGAGCATCCATTTTCTTGTTCGCTCTATCCCTACGTGATATAAAGCCTGATGTATTGCCTTTACATAATCTTCTCGTTCTTCTATCGGTATTTGGATTTTGCCTCTTTCATTTTTCCATTTTTCTGGGAAGATGAGAGTTCCAATTCTCACTGCTCGAGACTGCACTAATTTGTCCACAATAGCGTTCCCCATGTGGTCAAAATCTGTCTCTTTCGTATGACTGTTAACGTGTGTCACCCATAATTTTATATCCTGCAACAATTGTGCCACAACAATCCATAGATCCCTATGTTCTAATTCTTTTCCTTTGTAATTCTGGAATTCTCTGGCTTGCCAATATCTAATATTTTCTTTTAATCCTTCAGCTACGTACCAACTATCGGTAACCAACCGAGCTGATTTAATTTTCCTTCTTTTGAGTTCTCTTAATGCTTTGACAACGGCTTGTAATTCACCTTCCTGTGCTGTATCTCCTAGAATTCCTTTCTCTTGACAAAGTTGGGTATCTTCTTTAAATATTACATATGCCCAATGAGCTTTTTCATCTTTGTTGGTCTTACTGCCATCAGTAAATATATTATATATTCCTCTGAATGGTTCCTGCTCCTGAGTGTCTTGTTTAGGTTTCGCTTTGGATCCTACCATTTTAAATGTCCAATTTGGGTCGGTTAACATAAGTTTCCACTTGCCCCACCGGGCTTGAAAGGCTTTTGCAAATTCTATCGTTTCTTTGGACATTTCGTTAGTAAGAGGACTTTGTACAAAAGCTGTAACTTTCTTTTCTGTTCCCATCATTTTTACTATTTCATGATAGGCTTTAAAGAGTATTCTAATTTCTCTTTCTTCTACTGCATATCTATCTTCTGTCGGATTAAATCTGTGTGACACATAAAAGATTGGATGTTCTCCACCTTCTTCTTTTACCTCGACATAAGCTCCTTCATCAGATAAATATGTTCTTAATTCCAACTGTTTGTCCCCTTTAAAGGGTGACAAATATGTTCTTGCGTCCAATATTTGTTGTAAAGTGGCTCTCCAAACCTCTTTTTCAATCTCTGTCAATTCCCTATTGCATTCTACTAATTTTGCGATTGATTTGTCGTACCTTCTAACTTTGTTTTTATAAGCTCTACTGGTCTTATTAACAGGGCATAGTTAGGTATCATTCCTCTAAGCCATCCTAGCTTTCCTAGACAGCTCTCTAATTCTCTGAGTGTTTTTGGTTTTAAGTCATCTAGGTATCCCGGGATATCTGTGATGCAATCTTTTCCTATCAATAGTCCTAGATACTTTACTTTTGAAGTTCCGATTTCGCATTTTTGTATCCCTATTTTCATACCGTTTTCTCTAAGTCGGGTTATCACTTCTTCCAATAGGTCTAAATGTTCCTCTTCTGTTTCTGTGGCCAAAAAGATATCATCTATGTACACTACCACTGGTAATCCTTCTAACATTTTCTCCATTCTTTCCTGGAATGCGTTTGGTGAATTTACAAATCCTTGTGGCAATCTTGCCCACATATAACCTTGTCCTCGTAGCATAAAACATGTTTTGGGTTTACTATCTTCTGACAGGGGTACTGACCAAAATCCGTTTGCTAAATCTATAGATGAATTGTATTTTCCTGGTTTTACATCTAACATAGCTTGCCGTGGATTCACTATCTGTCTAGTATCTTTAACTGTTAAGTCGTTTAGTTCTTTTAAGTTGTGAACTGGTCTGATTGTCCCATCTTTCTTTTTAACTGCTTGTACAGGCATTAGACAGGGTGGTTCAGCTATTCTTTCTACCACTCCTAATTTTACTAGTTCTTGTATTATTTCATGAAAATCCTTTTCCGATGATCCCAACGGATACTGTCTCTGTTTTCCTGGCCATCCGCCTTTTATTACATACGGTTCAGTTTTCATTAGACCTACATCGTTCTTAAATTTCGCTACTTCTGCTTTTTGGAGAATTTCTTTTAATCTATCTTTATTTTTGATTTCTGATTTCTCCACTACCTCTAATAGTGCAGTATGCACATTTACTTCTTTCATCCAGCACGTTTGAGGGCCTTCTAAAATCCATTCTTGGTCATTAGGTGATATAAGGGCTGTTTTTCCTAATCCTACTCTTTTTCCTTTGAACTCTACCATTGGTAATAAGGTTGTATCTCCATTCGCTAAAGTAACTAATCTTCTTTCTACTATGGGACTTTTTCCTGCCCATTCTTCGGGGATTATAGTTATATCTGTTCCTGTATCAAAATATGCTTTCCTTCTCTGATTTTTATGCCATATTTCAACTTGCCAGGGTGCCATTCTAGGATTTACTGACCTGGGGGGTGCTTGGCATCCCAAACTTTCTGTTGTGCTGTGGTTAAGGTCTTTCCCTGTTCCTTGTTGCGTTTCGCCAGAGAATATATTCTCTCGTCTTTCTGCTCCTGAGTCATGTTCTCCCATTCTTCCCTGGGGATTTGTCTCATCTGAGGATTCTGATTCTGGTTGTTTCTGGGCCTGAAACCATTCCCTGACTGATTCGAGGGCCCTGCTCTGGGTCTCTGATCTCTGTTCTGCCAACCACCAGGATTCCTCCGGCCATTGTTCCGGTTCGGATCCCTGTAGTCTGGATTCCAGAAATTTCCCTGACCTCTTTCCTGATTGTTCCTTTGATTTGAGGGCCTGGGATAAAAATTCTGTCTTTCCCCAGCCACATAAATTCTGGGGGGTGTTTGCTGGGTATTCTGATTTTGTGGTGGAACGGGATTTCCCCTTTCCTGCGTTTGCTGCTGTGGCACATTCTGCCGAGGCCTCTGAGCCTGCTGATTGGGATTTCTGTTCTGGGGTACGCGTCTTTCTTGCTGGGGAGCGCGTTTCCCCGCTACTTCGTTTTTTGGCTTAGTTTGCATGTCATCATTTTTAAGCTTTTTTATCTCCTTGGATGCCGTCATGACCTCTGATGCCTTCCGTACTATACTAGCCTTTGCTGCTGCACCAATTGCTGCATTATATTCCACTAGCATAGCTGCTATTCCTCCTGTTTTAATCTGTGCCAAAGCTCTCTTGGTCTGAGTTTCATCTGCTCCCATATGAAGGAGTTGTGAGTACATTTGGATAAGGGACTGTGTTCCGTCATTTGTCCTAATTATGGCTTCATTAATCCTATTCTGAAGACCATTATCAAAGAGGCCTGTCTCTTCTGAATCTGCCAGGTTTTGTATAGTTTGACCATCAGCCAAGTTCAAGTCACAGTATCGTGAGACATGTCTGCTGAATGTCGGGTCTTTGGAATACCCGTCCTCCAGCTCTTCACATATTCTTTTAGCCAATTCTGTATTATTTTCTCCAGGGAGTCTTTTAGGCATGGATTTCATAACATCTCCCAGGGTCAATTTGAGAGTTGTACGTACCATGGATTTTTGGGGACTTTGGTCATTTATGGAGGAGTCTCCACTAAGAACACTCGCCGCCAACAGTTTCCTAGTTTTCTTTAGGTCATGTCCCGGGGACTGACCCCCTGACCTCCTATTCCTGTCTTGGTTTTCATCCCTATCTCTATCTCTACCGTTACCTCTCCGGTCGTCATTTCTACCTCTCCTGTGGTGATCCCTATTGTCATCCTCGGAGTCCGAAGAATCAGATGGGTCATCATCAGGGTCTCCACCTTCGGGGAGTGCATGATATATTTTAATGAGACTTTCCCTATGCTTATCGTGCCCTTGGGCGAGATATGCCTTTTTAAACGGGGCAGAGACTTTTTCCCAATTTCCTATTTGTCCTGATGTGGGGGATTGGAGAACGTGTAGTCTTTCCTCCCTTTTCTGAGGAAACCAATCTGGTTCCTGTTTATGTCGGTGCCATTCAGGCTCCTGTATTTCTGTCTGCAATTGGGTCACGTAACCGTGGCCCTGAGGGTCATTTCTAGGATATACCGAGTCTGGATCTATGGGCCATTTAGTGGCATCATAATCTCCCCAGACTAAGGGTCTTCCTCTGGCATGCTTGGCTCTTACGAATTTCACGGGAGGAGGGGCAGGATTATAACTGTCCTCCTCTTCAGATCCTGATCCTAATTCAAATTGCATAAGGTCTCTCTCATCTGTATGGGGAGTTAAACTTCCAGAGGTGGACCTGGATCCATCCCTAGGCTTTGCCGTGCTTCTTACACGTCTTGAAGGAATCCTAGGCGGATTCGCCGGGGTAGAGGTGCCATACGGGCTGGCAAGTCTTTGGGGTAAGGGGGCTGACCCGTCACTTGCTTCGTCGTGCATAAACACTTCTTCCTCCTCAGTATCTCTCCAGGATACTGATCGAGTAGTATCTCTAGATCTTGATCTAGATCCTGATCTTGCTCTGGGTTTTTCCGGGAGAGGCATTCCGGAAGGGCCTGCAGGAGTAGAGGCTCCGTAAGGGCTAAATGCTCCTATGCAGGTGTAACCGAGTTCTTCCGCTGGCCCTGGGGTCATTGGCCTCACAGGAGTTCTTTGCGGACTTTTTCTTCTAGCTGTTCTAAGTTCTGGAGAGTTAAGAATATATGCTCGAAACTGGTCTCTGGCTAGGGTTTGTATTAGCTCGTGTATTCCCTGGGCGGCTAGCCTGTCTGATATGAGGCAATTAATCTCGTCCGGGGGAGTCAACATGAGAGAGGCTGCTGCTGCTGCTGCCCACACTTTCCTAGCGTCTTGTTTAGACTGTCTGTAGAAGCCTTCTGGTATATTTAAATCCAGTACTACGGCTCCTCTTTCCGTACTCATAATCTCCTTACAGGCATTCTGCGCTATTACTGTCGGGTTTTGTACATTTCCTGTATAAGGCACTATATATATCACAGGGACTGCTGCATCTCCCTCCACCCATATGGGGAGAGGTTTTCCTAGTTGATCATAGGTCCTTTTTGTTACTATTTCTGCTATTTCCCCAAGCTGTTCATCAAAGAGTTTTTTATCTGCTTTTTGTCTCCAGGGAACTAGCCCTCGGGGATGGTCTCTTCCACTCCAAGGAGGAATCGGCAGTATTACCCTATTTGCTGAGCCTTTCCACATTGCTGTGGTGGTAACATGGATATTAAATCTCTTTTTAGGACTTATGTTAGTTGTGAGGATATCCTGGTCTGCTAACCGCATTTGCTCCATGCGCTCTGTCAAAACATTTCCTTCTTCTATAGCGGCTCGGGCTTTCTCCACCCGTTGAGCTGTTTGATTTAACTGATCCTGTGCTCTTGCCATAAAAGTCTCGAGCTGCACTGCCTGGGTTCCTATCTCCTCACTCTGTTTGTGGAGCTGGTCTACTGTTCTCTGGTGATTTTCTTCATTCTTACTCTGTTGTTCTTGCTGGTTTTTTAGTATTTGCTGCAGAGTTTCTTCTATGTTGTCTAGACACTGAGGCTCTAGAGGGGCATGTGTCAGATAATGTGAGCTCTGTCGATTTTGGCACTCAAACTCTTGGTATTCGGTCCCTGTCTGACTGACCGAGTCCTCACTATTTATATTATCCTCTGACACGTCACATCGATGAGGTGGAGGAGTTATGTGGTCTTTCGGAATCTGCGTCCTTCTCTTTTGATGTGTAATAAAATCCCTAGAGGACATAGTAGCTTCTAGGTCTATTTTCCCATCTTTCACTTTTACTCTAAATTCTGCAGGGGACTGATCCGAGGAGGTCTCGGGGATTTCTTCGTTACCGAAGTTATTCCCAAAGGATAGTCGGGTTATGGGAGGACCATAGTCTTCGTCTATGGCTATTGCGTGATACGCAGGGGGCTGTCCTATATTTAGGCCCGCTGAGTGGAGGGCACTTTCCATTTCGGAAGCCTGCTCTCGTTCCCGTTCCAGTCTTACGAGGGGTGAGACTGTCTCCATATAGTTCTCCGGGTGACCTAGCCTGGATTGGCAGGGAGTTTGAGGCGGCGCTGTGGGCACAGTCGGTATATTCACCGGGAAAGTTGTTCTGTATGCCTTTCGCGCGCTGCTAAGCTCCTCTACAGGATAAACTGCTTGTTTTTGATCTTTCATCATTCCTACTCTGCCGAAATATTGTAGCGTTTGATCCTTATTATACTTCGTAGGATCATGAAAGTTAGATGATTGGTTTCTCCAATCCTCGTCATCTTTATACGGAGCCACTAGATCCATCAGTTCTGCGAATAGCTCCTTGTCTAGAGGGCGCAATAGCTCTACAGCTTCTTGAGACAATTCTCTAATCTGATATTCATTAGCGTATTTTTCTTTAAGGACTTTGAGAAATTCCTTTCTTTCCTGACCACCCTGTATTATAAAATAAATTCTTCTGGTCATTCCGTGGCAGAGGGGTGAGTTAAGCCAGTCGTCCGCTTCATCTACCATGACTTCTGCCGCCATGGATATTGGATAACCAAAAACTCCTGTGCCGAATGGTGCCGTAATAACAGCCCAGCCGTCACAGAGTGAGAAGGCGCTCTCTAGAGTTTGTTTTAGTATTTTCTTAGGATCTAGGTTGTGGCTTATTATATCACTATAGGGCATATAATGGGCATTTATCACCTGGGTTAACACCTCATGAACTACAGTCATACGATCACATTGTGTGAGCGTCTTCTCCGGGCCTATTTGCTCATCATGTTCTTTTAGAGCACGAGGAAAGCGAGCTGCTACCCATTTAGCTACCCCCGCTGAATCAGTAGTATGTGGGGCGCGGCGCGGATTTAGAAAGGACGCTCTTCCTCTCGGGAAGAGTTTCCACAGGGCATCTTCTGCCAAGTCTGCGTTTATTATGGCATAAGGGCCTATTTTCCAAACCTGGATAATTCTATCTGATACTGTCGATTCAGGAATAGAGTCACGGCGGCTTCTTCCGCCAGTTGACGGTAACATAATTTTTGAGGCGTAATCACTTGATTCCATTAAAAAACCTGGGGGTAACTACTAGTGGAGGGGTCACTCCTATCCTTAAAATCGTTGACCGGCTGTACTTCTTTTCAAGTAGGTGCCGCTGCCGAACGCAGTAAATTCAGGTTGATAATCTACTATGGCCCGTAAGTACAAATCTGGCGCTACTGACCTTTCACGCGTTCAGACCCTGTTACCTAAATAATATATAGGCGTCTTTGGTGTAAATACCAGAGATTCGACTGCCTGAATTCACCTAGGTCAAATACGTGCCTAGGATTTGCGTAAGCTACTACTCGGAATTTCACTTACTCATCCAGTCTTAACTACCCACTCCTGTTACAAAGTTACACACAGGCGGGATTCAACGGCGCTGGGTTTGCCGACCTGGTCTTCTTGGACCCACGTTCAGGGGCGCTCAGAAGAGTGATCAAGTTCTCCTCCCCTTTACCGCCAAGGTGTAGCTTCACCAGGATTTCTAGCCCTGAAGCGCGCTTTTCAGGGGGTGATACGCTAACTGGTTATTATAACCCCTGCCGTATCTGTGCAGGTCGGATAGGCTGAAGATCGTATTAGTGCTGCTGTTTCGCTCTGGTGCCCTGGCACTAAAATACGCTTCCTAAACTACTAGGTAATTATCAAGTTCAGGATTTGGCTAGGATCGAAGAGAGGTTAGCTACTCCCTCTAATCGTCTTACGCTGTCCTCCCAACCTGGAATAATTCCTCTTCGAACTGCTCCGCGCGTTCGGAATGTACTTAACTGAATTTTACGACTCTTAAAACAGAGGCGCGAGCTTTTCCTTGAGACGGTAGGGCTCGTCAGTATTGTTTTAAACTCCTATTTTTTCGAGGTTATACGTTTACGAGGATACCTATTATCCCTAGGAGAGATCCGGATTAAATCCCAGTAGAGTTATCTAAACTTTTAACTGAGGTCCTGATCTTTTCTAATTGCCGACTAGAAATCAATCATGTCCCTGTTCGGGCGCCATGTCGCTGAATTTTGACTTAAGCCCCAGGGGTAATTCAGACGTCGCTACGCCTGGTCCCGTACTGCCTTGTATCCCCTGGGCCTTGGGTGAGGCGCGACAGCTCCTCCCCCTCACTTAGGCTAAAGATCCCGTCTACCGATAGTTAGCCCAAACCTGGGTCCGTACACTACTTGATACCGAGGATTAAGTCCCACAAAGATTTTAGGCGTTAATCTAGGATATCGTTCGCTGATCTGGTCAGGCAGGAGACTGGGATATCGGAGGTGTTTTACTTGCTCTCCGGTAACGGTGATTCGCTATACTCTTGCTCCTCCCTCAGAGAGAAGTCTTCCTTTAATTTCGGGGACTATGAATCTATTTCTATATTTTGTCGGTTCCCTTGTGACACAATGAGCTATCTCTTTTCAGAGACCCCACCTAGACAGTAGTCCCGGTCACTCTAGGCCGGTGGCATATAATGCGTGACGTTAAACTGCCTATCCTCTCACCTTAGCAGTACCACACACTTTATACCTTAGCTTAGCTTTAGGCACCACACTCTATCACAA
>JAVJIX010000416.1:77500-107500 GCA_036785185.1 Paratrypauchen microcephalus | reverse complement strand
GCTGATGACTCTGCCA
The DNA here is from genome assembly GCA_036785185.1 of Paratrypauchen microcephalus. NCBI lineage: Eukaryota > Metazoa > Chordata > Actinopteri > Gobiiformes > Gobiidae > Paratrypauchen > Paratrypauchen microcephalus. Next base: position 107,484 of record JAVJIX010000416.1, on the reverse strand, counting down.
AGTTTATAATGACCCCTCAAAGCATTTTGGTCCGCCAGCCAGACGATATCTCCTGTGGCTACGTTCCTGTGTGTTGTATGCCACTTACTCCTGGTGAATAAATTGGGCCCCGCCAACTGACTCCACTTCCTCCAGAACCGGTCAACTTCAGTCTGAATGGCCCTTAGCCTTTTGTAAGGGTACCCTTCAAAGTCAAAGCTTCCCAAGTCTCCCTTGGGTCCTATTCTCCCAAGCAGAAGGGAATTTGGGCTGATGTAGTCAATACAGTCTTCGCGGCTCTGAGTTCTGGCATCTATAGGTCTCTCATTGGCAAGGTTAGCAGCCATGTAAAGGAAGGTTTGGAATTCACTCCAGGTAAAGCACCCGTCTCCTCCCAGGTTGAGCAGAGCGCGTTTCACTGTGCGTACTGCCACCTCTGCAGCTCCATTCCTGTGAGGGGAATCAGCAGGGTGAAGTTTCCAGCTCCATTCTGTTCCATGCTTTGAGGCTTCATTCTCAAATTCTGATTTTTCCAAGTGGTCAAGAAAGGTGTAGAGTTCTTTGAGGGCAGGTCTGGCGCCCACAAAGTTTTTTCCAGGGTCTGACCACAGTTTCTTTGGATGTCCTCTTAGTGCTGTGAATCTCTTGTAGGCCAGCAGAAAACCTTCAGATGACTGATCACTCACAACATCTGTGTGCAGAGCTCGGCATGCCATACAGCAGAAGACTAGCCCCCATACCTTGAGCCTTGCTTTCTTCTTCACCTCATCCTTCACTTCATAAGGGCCAAATAAATCAAGTGTTGTGTATTCAAATGGTCTGGCTGGTGTTATCCGCTCAGATGGAAGGTCACTCATGATTTGTTGGCATTTTTTAGCCCTGGCCTTTCTGCATGTCACACAGCTGTCCACAATCTTCTGAGCCAGTTTTCGGCCTTTTATGACCCACGCTTTCTTTCTCATGCGCAGGAGTGTACCTGCAATTTCCTCATGGTTTACCTCATGTGCTTCTTGTGCCAAAAGAGAAGATATCCATGCATCACAAGGTAAGATTGGTACAGCAGTTTTGTCATCATCAAAGATCTGAAACCTTCCTCCACAGACCAAGAGCCCAGTCTCTGGCTCTTTGTACACAGCCAACCTGTTGAGGGTGGTGTCTTGGAAGGAAACTCCCTCTTGAGCTGCAAGGAAGAGGTCCCTCTGTGAATCTTCATACTCACTGACGGTAAGTACAGTTTGTTTGGCTCTGGATTTTATCTCTTCTGACGCAATTCCCTCCCACTTTGGCTTACATGTGGCTGGGTTTTTTTCAGTACTCTTTTCCATTTCATTGCAGCCCTCCATACCCAGGCAACAACTCTGATCACCTTGGTTAGGCTGCTGAACTTCCTGATGTCAATCAATTTTTTCACTGCAGAACCAGCTGGCGGCCTTCGGATTTGAGTCTTGGGCTCTCTTCCATCTGCAGTGGCTTGTGGAACATCATGGTCCTTTTTGCCTGTGACTTTCACTGGAGTACATTCTCCACCAAATGGTGCATTGTATGTGTTTTTCTTGGCACGTGCTCTTGTCAGTGCTGCTGAGAAGGACTTCTTTTGGAGCTTGTTTAACCCTTCTCTGGCATAAGCTGCAACTTCTTTGGCTGACTTTTTTGGCCACTCTTCTACCGGTAGTTTTAAGAATTCAGGTCCATTCTGCCATACAGAGTTCTCTTGGAGGTCTTCTGGAGCTGCACCTCTTGTTATGATGTCTGCAACATTGAGGTCTCCCTGGATCCACCACCAGTCATCAGTTGATGTAGTTTTCTGGATTTCTCCAACTCTATTAGCAAAGAAGGTCTGGTATCCATAGCTGTCTCTTTGGATTGCTCCTAACACAGTTTGACTATCCAGCAGGTGAAGCCATTTTCCTATCTCCATTCGACTGTGCTTTTCAATGTACCTTCTGAGGCGAACTGCGTAGACAGCACCACAGATTTCAGCTTTGACTGGTTCTCCCTTTTGGTCGAGTGGTGTGAGCTTTGCTTTGGATTCAACAAGTCTGACTTCAACGCCATGCGTCGTCTCCCACCTCAAGTACACCACGGCTCCGTAGCTCTGGTCACTTCCATCAGAGAATGTCACTCCCCATGGCTTTCTAGTCCAGTCGCATGGTGTGAGGCTTCTGTGGAATGTAATTTGGCTGAGGCGGATGTATTGTTCAAACAACTGGATTGATTCTTCCCTCAACTTTTCTGACAGTGGCTTGTCCCAAGTGTCTTGGGATGTGCTAGTTCCAGCTTCTTGGAAAGCTTTTCTGACTAGAATGGCACCCTTCTGTTTAGCAGGGGTGACAAGACCTATTGGGTCATACAGGCTAGCTACTTGGCTTAACAGTTGTCTTCTAGTCAGCGGGATGGGAGTTTTTTCTCTCACTTCTTCCTCCAGGAGGTTTTGACCCACTCTCATTTTCTTCCTCCTTTTAGAGAAGTTGACTGAGGTCATTGGGTACAGTTTGTCACTTTCAACCAGGTAGCCGACCCCCAGGGCTTTGTCATCTTCTTCTCTCCTTTGATTTGGGAGAATAAGCACTTTGTTTGATGATGCTTCTGGCACGAGCAACTCCCTCCCACTTTGGCCTGACCGGACCCAGGGCTTAAGGAAGAATCCACCTGCCTTCAGGATCTCTTCAACTTTTCTGGTGTTTTGGTCCAGCTTTTCCAGGTCATTGTGAGAAGTAAGCACATCATCAACATAAGAGTCTTCCTCTAGGATCCTACGTTCGTCCTCCAGGTGAGTAAACATGGGTAGCATTGCAGTCTCTCTCATGGCCAGCTGTGCGATACACCCTGCTGGTCGATCACCAATGTTGACTCGGGTGATGGCGTACTCTTCAAGTTCACCGTCTTCGGTGTCTCTCCAGAGAAATCTGTGAAGATGCATTTCCAGGTCTTCCAACCACACTGAATTATACATTTTCTTAATGTCACAGAGTGCTGCATGCACACCTCTTCTGAACCTGAGTAGCACTGCTCGAATTGGATTGAGAACGTCAGGCCCTTTCAGCAGAAGATCATTCATGCTCAGACCCTTGAACCTCTGGCTGCTGTTCCAGACCAGACGCACAGGTGTTGTGACAGAATGCGGGTTTGGCGCTACCAAGTGGCTGACGTACCATACTGGTCCCTTCCAGTTGGCTATTACCTCTTTGGTGAGCTTCATTGCTGCCCTCCTTTCCACCATCTCATGGACTTGAGCTCCATATGCCACTTTCCACTGTGGTTCTTTCTTGAGTTGCTTCTCTGTCCTCAGAAAAGTGGCTTCCACTCCACTCCTATTATTGGGCAGAGAAGTTGGATCCTCGATCCATGGATATTTTGTGTCCCAGTGTGGTTCACTGCTGTGATTGTCTGCTTTGACATAGGTGAGGCCTGTCCTTATGATTTCTAGCTCTCTTTCCTCATTCAGTGTCATGTCTTTGCCTCCTGGCTGGCAGTTCCCGCATCTGCATCCTCCACACTTCGGCTCACAAGCTGCCCCAATACTGTCCCATTTCCACCAGTCGAGAAATTCTCTGTCTGCAACAGTGCTTTTGGTTTCAGCTTTGAGTTCCTTTGTGTCACTGAGTTCTTGATATTTCACTGCTGTGGCTCTCATGGATCTTGCGAAGTGTGTTTTAGATGAGTGAGCTTCCAAATCCACTTTTTCAAAGAGGTCTGGATGTGTTCCGCCAACCGTCTTTCCTAGTGGGCCTTCCCACAGGACAAGGTCTCCAATTACTTTCACTCTTTGTGGTACCAGCCTTCCTTCCCGATGACTGATGAGCAGTTCTATTCGCTCTGGCCTGTACAGGTCTTCTAAGTTGGCATCTGGGAAGAACCTCTTCAGTTGTTCAGGTCTGACTGTGTTTTGTACCTTGGCAATTTCGTTCAGGCCATAACAGAGAAGCTCATGGGCTCTTTCAGTTCCTGTGGGCGTTCTGACCCTCACCCTGAGATGATATCTTTTTGTCTTCACTTTTAGGGCCATTCCTCCAACCCCGTGGACAACAAGAGTGATTTTTTCGCTTCTGAGGTTGAGTCTCCTGGCAGCTTTGTGGGTGATGTAATTTGTGTCTGATGCTAAGTCGATCAGTGTCCCAATTTTCTGCCCTGCATTGGCTGTTACCTCGAGGAGCATCAGGATCACTGGTAGCTCTTGTGGTGCACTCATTTCCACCCCTTCAGGTTTGTCGGTGCAGTGAGATCTTGCCGCAACATTGGTGAAGGCTTTCCTAAACTTTTCCACCATGTCAGGGGACAGTTCAGACACAAATTGATTTTGTTCTTCCGTTAGCTTTTGTCTACTTGTGCTTGACTTTGATACTTTGTCTGTCTCAGCCTTTTTTGGGTCTCCTCGCCGGCACAGGAAGAAGTGGTGGTCTCTCCTACAGTCTTTATTTCTACACAGGTAAGTATCTTTGCATTCATTATCATCTTCATGGCACTCCAGGCACTTTGTGCAGGCTCCCAGTCTCTCCACAGCACTCAACTTGTCTTTTGGCTTCAGTTTTTTGAACATTTTGCAGAAGAAAAGCTTCTCTTTGTGCTGCTCATCTCCACAGACAACGCATCCCCCTTTACTCGTGGACCTGGTTGAGGCGTATTTCTTGGGGTCAGCAGACTTTTTGTCCGGCTTTTCACATACTCCAAGCTGCTCCAACCTCTCTAAGACCTCTTCTTGAGTTTTCAGGTAGGTCAGAAGGCTGTCAAAATGGTTGTCTGGAGTGACTGCATTTGCTGGGTTGACCATGAATCCTAGCCAGTCCTTCTTCATAGTGTCTGGTAATTTGCTCTCTATTGATTTGATTACAAGAGGATTTTTGATGGCTCCAGTATTGCCGAGCTCTGTGAGGTCATTCAGTGCCTTTTCAACAGATTGGATCATTTCAATCATTTTCCTGGGTTTGTGTGACTTCAGAGGGGGGATTTTGTCCAGGTCCTCGATGATCTCCAGGGCTATGGTTGTTTTGTTTCCAAATCTGGTGTCCAGCACCCTGAACATGTCCTCCGCAGTCTTGTAGGTCGACAGTCTGAGGTCTCTGCGGATCTTCTCATCAACGCTGTCTAGGAGCTGGATCTTCTTAGCTTCTGCTGAACCAGTTGGCTCTCCCTGCCTCTGGAGACTCTCCCAATCCTTTCTCCACTGATGGAAGTCTCTCTTGGAGCCATAGAATCTGGGTAAGGTGATGGGTTTTATTTTAAGAATTGGCTGCTGGACAGGCTGTGGTGCTGGCTGTGCCTGAAGAGTGCTCCCTCTTCTTTCCTCTTCTGCAATTCTTTGCACTATCAGGAATTCTGCCTTTTTGGCCTCGAGGCTGTTCTTCAACTTTCGCAAGCCTTTTACTCTACCATCCAGACTGGCCTTTTCTTCTTCTGGTATCCATTCTTCCCACTCTGTGAAACTTGCCATCACATCATTGACGAGTCTCTTCACGCCTTCCAACTGATGTTCATAGCCGTCCTTGTTCACCATGGACACACGAATTGCATGGGCTCCTTCACAAGCAGATTCTGCCTCCTCAAATGCGAATGCCAGCTCGCCTTCTCCGTACCTGGACCAGATGCTCGACTGTACTAATCGTTTAATTTCATCCAGTTTGGAGTTGCAGTCTTCTATGGTCTTTGTCAGGTCGGTCTGCTGCTGCTTATCCAGCTCATCTACCTCTTCGACTCCCAGTTCAGCCAGTATGCCAAGCTCGTAGTCGTCATTGGTGTTACTGACAGTTCTTCCAAGTGAGGTGAGTTCTCTGAGCCCCTTCTGTAACTCTGACTTTGTGAGATGTCCAACAGCTCTGCTCAAATAGTTGGCTTGCTTGGTGAAGGCATTCTTTGCTGATGTTCTTTCCTTCTTCAGCTGCTTGAGTGTTTTTCCCGTGGCTTCTTCTGCCATACTTGCAGTTGGTCTTTGCGTTGGCACCGTTGACTTGAGGCCGTTGATCCTTTGTCTTTGCTGCCACGCTGGTTATCAACTGTCAAGTTGTGATCGAATTACTCAGTTCTTTGCTCAACTTGAAAAGGCTTCTGGTCTTTAGAACGCAAGGAACAACTCGAGATTTCTTGTCTTTTTGTGGTTTATTGATGTTCAATAACCAGGATTAAGTTGATTAGGTTGATTAGGTTGATAACCTTAAAGATAAACAGAACAGAAACATTGAATAGTTTTGAGTTTAAACTCATAATAAACATAAGTCATCACAACATTACTTTAAGTTTAAACTAATACAGAAATAAAGTCATTACTGCAACCTTTGTGTAATGTAATAAATGAAAATGCAATGACTGTTTACAATCTTTCAGTTTAACAGATAACGTTTACTAAACAAATGAGTGTTTAAACATAAACATGAACCAGAAATAAAGATTGATTAAGCTACATAAAGTACAAATAAACATAGCTTTCAATTAAATCAAAGTTAAATTAAAGTCTCTCTCCCTCTTACATATGCACCTCAATGTGATTAAAGTCATTGGTATGTGTTTTACATTTATACATTCAAATATACTGTAAGAATCAGAAGAAGAAGAGTGCATTTCATACCAGTTGCGTATGACCATGAACTGAGGATCTTCTTTGGTTTTTTAGTTGGATGCTTTGTTTAAGTTTTTCCTTCCTTTGTCTCTCATTTCACATGCTGGTCTGCAGGCAATATGGCCGACTGAAAACTTCCTGGGATCTGACAGGAAGTGTGGGGACCTCTGCTGTTGCTGTTGTGCAGTAATTGTTTCACTGTCCCCTGCAGGTCTGGAGGTTGAACTCAGGCAAAGGTGGATGTGAGGTTAAATGTGGATTTGAATTTGTTTGACTTTAATGTTGACGTGACAATATTAGATAAAAAAGTGCATTTCAGGAGCAGAGCTGATGTCAGTGAGAAACACTTTAGATGTTTGCACTGCAGTCTCCAGCCTCACCACTAGAGGCCGCCACAACACTGCAGGGGCATTAGTGTTTTAGGCCAATCCTGTTCCTCTTCCCACTGTGAGGAAGTCTAAAGTGACCAAAGTTTTATGCAACAATAGGAAAACACTTTGAAAACACCAGACTTTGGGATTTATTTCAGGTTTTGTCAAACTTCAGATTATAAATCAGATGTTCCGTCCTGTTGTGGAATTTCTAGACTCCAAACATGAAAAAAGAAGTGACAAGTTTTCTTGAATCAAGGAGTGTGATTTATTGAAGCATTTGTGCACACAATCCCAAAACTCCCTGTCCCTGACAGAGTTGTCTGTCCCTAAACTGTGACAGAACAATCCATCCAGAGTCTTTATACCCCACGGGGGCATAAGGCACAGGGATGATCCACACACAGAAGATAAGACCTAGTCTCATCCGAGAACAGGTCAACACAAGGCTGGGTCAACAATCAGGAGAACAACAAGCTGGGATTGATATAAACAATAGGCTGGGATGAGGAGCACAAGGCCAGAGTGTTGGACATGGGAAAAGAGTTCGAATTACAACGAGAGAACAGTTAGAGAACAGTTAGAGAACAGTTAGAGAACAGTTAGAGAACAGTTAGAACAGTTAGAGAACAGTTAGAGAACAGTTAGAGAACACTTAGACAACAGTTAGAGAACAGTTAGAACAGTTAGAGAACAGTTAGAGAACAGTTGGAGAACAGTTAGAGAACAGTTGGAGAACAGTTAGAGAACAGTTGGAGAACAGTTAGAGAACAGTTGGAGAACAGTTACAGAACAGTTGGAGAACAGTTACAGAACAGTTGGAGAACAGTTAGAGAACAGTTGGAGAACAGTTAGAGAACAGTTGGAGAACAGTTAGAGAACAGTTAGAGAACAGTTAGAGGACAGTTAGAGAACAGATAAAGAACAGTTAGAGAACAGTTGGAGAACAGTTAGAAAACAGTTAGAGAAAAGTTGGATGATGGGTGCTGGTGCTAAAAACCCAACATATTCTGTACACAGGAAAGGAAGACAAGACAGATTAGGTTTTTTTCACTTGCAAGTGGAGAACAGTCAGAGAGAATGCCCAGGTTACAAAAATGCTCTTGGCCCACTCTGCTCTGAGCGTCCCGGTTCTCTGTGCCCCCCACTTGCGTATTTATTGAGTTTTTCACATCCCTGGTTACAGTGGGCTGTCCTACTCATAAGGGGTGGGGGAAAAGGTGGCAGGACAGCCGACAAAACATAATTATTAAAAGTAAAACACTTATAAGATAATTCCCAGATATGACATCTTTCACAGGGACAATGTCCCTGGGACTTAGATACTGGAGGAGCCAAGCTGTCTGCTTATGTCTCCCCTCGGATATCTGGCCTTTCTGCAACTCAAAACATATGATCACAAGTCACGCACTTTTAAAGCTTCATTTCTAAAAATTAAAGAATCACAAAAGTTAATAATATATAATTATTCCATCATTTCCCTCCTGTTTATTAATTTTTGTCCTATCCCGTGTAACCTCTTCTTTGCAGATTTTCAGTTACCCGTTCATTGTTATTGTACACTCAGAGGGTGTCTAATTTCTTAGACTGTTTCTTGGAATAAGTCAGTCAATTCATTTTGTAAATCTGTTTCTTCGTCAATGGGTGTCGCTAGAGTGCCCTCATAACCTGCCAGTAAATGCATCATTCCTTCCGTGTCTTGTGGTAAGGGTGAGATGGCAGTTGTAATTAATCTATTAATTAATGCTCTTAGACATGGAATACAACAACACCCACATAAGGTCAAAATTGCTGCAAATACTGCTACTGACACTAGGACTGACGTTGCCAGGGCTTTGTATTTTCCAAATACATCCAGCCAGCCATCCCACATGGAAGTATCTACCCCCGATTGGTCCTTCATTCGCTTGTTCATAGCTCTTAGGCCATCCAAGGCCTTAGTGAGTTTACCTTCGGGAGCGGTGTTATTCGGGATAAACGTACAACACACATCCCCAAAGATTGCACAAACTCCTCCTTTCTCGGCTAGTAACATGTCGAGCGCTATGCGATTCTGGAAGGCCATGAGTGAGGTAGCTTTAAGTTGGTCGTGTACAGCAGATAGTGCAGTTTCGGTGTAGCTGCCAAGTTTTTGGTGTGTAATTGGAAAGAATGCAGCAATTACTGGTATGTTTTCAAATCCTGCTGCTATTTGATTTGCTAATTTATATTCGTCAGGAATTCCCCGAGGAATGCCCACAGCGTCAATATAAGTTGGGTCATCCTCTCCTAACCACGGGGTGTGGCTAGTTCGCTTCCTTCTATTTAAATGTCCTGGAAGCACAAGTTGGTAATGTGTACTTATCTCTTCTGCAGTCATTGGTTGGACTATCACTGGCATAATCAGTGTAATCAAAGCACAACGAGCTGAAGTGTTAGACAGTATTTTGTCATAGATCTTGTCTTCACCGCACCACCACCACACGTCTGATCTGGATATTACTTTCATGTTGTCACCTCTACTAATGTTAGTTTCACAAAATTCCTGCTGGATTCTCCCTAAGATGTTTTTTGTTCCATTGAAATGTATACACGTGAAATTTTGAAGTGCTACTTTAGCATCAAATACTGGTTTAATCTTTACAGGTTGGGTGACTGGAAAAGTTTTATCCAAGTCAGAACAGTTTGGTGGATTGGTGTGAGTCATCATAGGTATTATACATGTCTCGTTAATGGGTGCAGGGACTACTTTCAGACCTGGTCTAGATCCCAAACATACTAAACAGTCTGATAGTGATGAATTAGCTGCTTGTTCCGCCATTAACAACCAGTTGTTGTTGAGTCCTGATATTCCTGTAGCTATTAGAAACCAATCATCTGTTTTTTGGGCGTTGTTGTTTATTCTAATCTTTGTACTAGTGAAAGTTCGTGGTCCTATCACTAGACTTTCCTTCTGCTGAGGCAGTTCTGTCGAGTCAGCCTGTGTTATGTTAGAACATTAAAAAAACTTTGTGCATGGGTTTACTCCTGATTTATGAATACATAACAATAAGGTATAACATGGTACTTCAAAACCATAACCTCCGGATTCTATTCCTGCTTCTAATGGTTCTGCTGTTGTGTTAAAGAGCATTACTAAAGTTAATTTGCCATTCAATTTACCGTATTTTCACGACCATAGGGCGCACTTCTCCTTTGATCATGGATTCTACCTGGACGACTGAGGGACTTTTCAAGCAAAATTGCTATTGGAGTCTCATATATTAGTTGGCTTAACGGGTGAGTTAATTCTGCATAGCATGGAATCCATTGTCTGCAGTAATTCGTTAATCCTAAAAAAGACATCATTTGTTTTTTGGTTTCTGGTTTTGGTGCATTCAGGATAGCTGTTTTTCTGTCATTAGTCACTGCTCTGCCTCCATTACTGAGAGAATGTCCTAAGTATTTGACTTCTTGTTTACAAAATTGTACTTTATTTTTACTTGCTTTATGTCCATTTTCTGCTAGATATTTTAATAACGCTATTGTATCTTTTTGGCATGTTTCCTTATCTGGTGATGAAATCAAAATATCATCCACGTAAAGTAAGATCTGACTTCCTCCTGGAGGTGTAAATTTAGACAAATTCGAACTCATAGCCTGTGAGTATATTGTGGGAGATTCGCAGTAACCCTGCAGTAACCGGGTATAACTGTAGCGTTTATTATTGTAGGTGAACGCAAACCAAAATTGACTGTCTTTGTGTACTGGGATTGAGAAAAATGCATCTGAAATGTCTATGACCGTAAAATACTGTGAATTTGGTTGTAATGAATTTAGAAGTGTATGTGGATCAGGAACACATGGAGCTCTCTGAATCACTGCTTGGTTTACTGCTTGTAGATCTTGTATCATTCTCCATCCTACAGATGGCGCTGCTTTTTGTACCGGAAAAATAGGAGTATTACATGGTGAGTCATTACACTCTATTAACACTCCTGCCTTTAACAGATCTTGTATAACTGGTTTTATGCCTTCTAAGGCTTCAGGTTTCAATGGATATTGTCTTACACATGGTCTCCATTCTGATTTTGGTCTTATCTGTACCGGTTCTACTCCTTTTATCAGTCCTACATCTGATGGCCCTGTAGACCATAATTTTTCTGGAACTTGTTTCAGCAATGCTTCATCCGCCTCAGTGAGGGAATCTAAATATCACTGTTCTACGTCATCGGGTGGTTGGAGGCACTGAAATGGTATGACATGTATTGGCCAAAATAATGCTTGTCTAGTCCACTTAGTTACCCAATCTTTGCATCTATAACACTCTGCCATGACTTGTCCTAGGGTTTTCCATTCCCAGTCTACTGGTTTCATCAATGAGATGTGCATAGGTGTGTGTGTTCTTTCAATGAATCTTTTATCTGTTTCATCTTTCCACTTTAGTTGTATATCCACAACGCAAAATGTTTTGTTGTCAGAATATACATACTGAATTATTGCTGGAATGGAGCCTAGTTTTTCCATTTTGTCAAAATATTGTTTATCTGGTCCTCTTTCATGTCCGAAATATGTTGTTATGTGTAATTCGTCCACTGGCATTGTAGAGATTGGTTTACTGGGTGTAGGTACTGCTGATTTTGCCTCTTTTAACAATGCACTTCCCGTCTTTCCTACGTCATTGTGTGGTATTTGATACCCGTACCAATAACATGGAATTCCTGCCTTTTGTATAACAAAACTGTATTGCAGTGATGGTATGTCTCTTGCGCGAACTACCTTCATGCTGCCTCCTGATTCTGGGAACAGTGCTAGTTTCAGACTGCTCAGTCCATCCCTTCCCAAGAGACAAACTGGGCAGTCCTCCAAAAATAACACTGTGCTTTCTATGCTCAGTCCGTCTGGATCTGTCAGTGTCAATAAACTTGTTATCGGGACTTGACTCACCTGTCCGTTTGCGGCTCTTACGGACATGGTGTCTGAGCTAAGGGTCATACCTGGCACTGCCTTTTTTATCGTGGTCTTACATGCGCCTGTATCACATAAGAACGTTATTTTCTGTCCGTTTACCAATAAGTCTATTTGGGGTAAGTTGTTTGTGGCTCTTAAAGCTGCATACACATCTGTGACTACTTTTTCTTTATTTTCCCATGGACACCATTCTCGGGGTATTTTTATGTCAAAATCTATTGAATCTACTCGTTCATGGTGTTTATCAAATTTTTCCCATTCCTTTTGATCTCCAATTTCTAATTCTGTTTTCGTTTTGTTGTGGCCTAGTCATGTGTCATTTTCCCATCTTTCACATGCTGCTTGGTATTTCCTGCAGTCTCTCTTGAAGTGTCCTGGCTTTTTGCAATACCAACACACGTTTTCCTCGCCTGTCTGCTCATCCTCCTCCTGTTTCTGATTATTGTTTCTCTGATTTTCGTAACCTCCTTTTCCGGGACCCATCCCCCTCCTGTTGGGCCTTCCTTTTCCCCTTCTGCCTCTACCTCGTCCCCTATTTGCTATTCCTGTGAAATATATCTCATTCTCACCTCCTTCTGATGTCATCACGAATGCTGCGTTTCGTTTAGCGTTTTCTTTCCTTTTTTCTCTTGTGGCTTTTTCTGCATGACTGGCTTGTTCTATATATTGATCTATCGATGCTGTCCCAAAACCCACAAAATGTTTTTCTATCCATTTATGGACTTCTGGTCTGGAATTTGCATGTAAAGCGTTTTTTAACTGTTGTCTGTATGGGCAGTTGTTATCTTCTCTATCTTCTAATCCGCTATTGTTTGTAAATATTTCTCTCATTCTGAGTTGATAATCCTCAAATAACTCATCATCCTTTTGTTTTGTACGGTTTATTATACCATAGTTGGGAGCCCGCCTAAATCTTCCTCTGATTCTATCATGTAATGCTGCCACTCGTCCTTGTAAGACGTCACTATCATACTGTAGTATAGGTCCTACTTGTGCTCCACCTTGTGGCTGGTCTCTGCTATTCCAGTCTCCTGAGACTGTTACCCAGTGATGCCCTAACGCTTTTCTATAACATCTTTCCATTTCGTTTCCGTTTAGTCTATATGACTCATGCAATTGCTTCATTTCGCTGCAAAATTTAGTTACATCATCTTTATATGGGGTTAATCCTTTTACTGCCTCTGTTACGTCTGAGTCTGACCATGGTCTATAGACAAAGAGTGTGTCTGGATGACTTGGTCCGTCATGATCCGCTTCGTCCACTAGTTGACCTGCTCTTGGGTTCGCCACTGCTATCATTGGTGCTTGGAAAATTGTTGGATCTTCTGAATGGAGTGGATTTGTATTTTTAGATGCAGGGCGGCTACTTTGTGTGTTAGAACTCAGGGGAGGTGCGCTGGGTATGGGGCTGGGTGGTGCGTCTACGTGTATTACCACTACTTTTTCACTTCCCATTTCTTTGTTAAATGTCAGCTTTATGTGTTTGTCCCTTGCTTCTGCTCTTGTTAAACGTTTATTTTCATCTATTTGCATTTTTTGTAAGTCCTCTACTGGATATAGGTTTTTCGGAGTGCTTCGTTCTGCAGAAATATATGGTGGTGGGTGGGGACTTCCGTGTCCTGCGTGTCGCACTATTTCTGAGTCAGTTAGTGATCTTAATTTTACTCCTTCTTCTTCATCTGTCTCTATGTGTGATTCTGGTTCTGGAGTAGGTTCTCGCCTTATTCTTTGTTTTCGTATTTGTGTCACTCCTGTCTCTAAGTCCAGGTCATCGTGTTTCAAAAGCATGGTTTTATTTTTTCCTGCCTCTCTTTGCTCTGCTATTTTTAACCAGAAATCTGTGTCGTCATATCCTTTCTTTTTCATTTTCTTTACGTCTCCTCCACAATCTGCATAGATCTTCTCTCTTAACTGTATTATCTCTACAGTGTTTACCTTCCCTTTAAAATTATATTTTGTTGCCCATAATTTCAGGTATTTTATTTTGTCTTTATTTTGTTGCTCGACACTTTTATAGCCCTTACTCTGAAGTTTTGTCTGTTTGTTTCCCATTTTTTGGTCAATTTGGTCCAACCTATTTTGTCCAGAGGGGAGTCTCTACAGGTTGGGATGTGTTTTTGTTCAGACAGTAATAATCAGTATTGTAGTATTTTTCACTTCAACCTGTCACAGTGCAATGCAGGTGGAAAAATCGTGCCTTTGCATCTACAATACGTTACTGTATTATTCTGAACAGTTTATATGAATTACAGTGTTAACGGCCTGTAATTCCAGTCATACACACTTTCACACAGAACTTTTATTCCTTTGAGTACGATTTTCACGGTCTTTTATTATCTAGCCAGTAACTAACCTGTTACCCGATAAAGGGACACCGCCTCCTTCAGTAATTTACTAACTGTATGTGACTAACCTGTCACCCATTAGAAGGATACTACTCCACCCAGTGTTTTACTACCTGCCAGTGACTCTCCCGCCACCCGATAGAGGGACACTAGTCCACGTTTTACCTAATAGAGCCTAGGATTTTTAGGGTTTTCTACGCGCTATGACCCTCAGTCACACACGTTTTAAACTTAGATGTACTCACTAAGTTCTTTTGAGTCTGGTTGTCTTCCTCCTTCGGTATCCCGTCAACCCTCAGACTCCAAGCGATGAATGAGAGTCGGCTGTTAATATCTCAGATGCAGTGGCCACTGTCTTTCCCGAGCCTCCGTCACCTCCTGGAGTCCTTAGGTATGTTGGGATCCGGCTCGAAGGACCATTTGATGGGTACTGGTGCTAAAAACCCAACATATTCTGTACACAGGAAAGGAAGACAAGAGAGATTAGGTTTTTTCACTTGCAAGTGGAGAACAGTGAGAGAGAATGCCCAGGTTACAAAAATGCTCTTGGCCCACTCTGTCTGAGCGTCCTGGTTCTCTGTGCCCCCCACTTGCATATTTATTGAGTTTTTCACATCCCTGGTTACAGTGGGCTGTCCTACTCATAAGGGGTGGGGGAACAGGTGGCAGGACAGCCGACAAAACATAATCATTAAAACCAAAGCATAATCATTAAAACCAAAACATAATTATTAAAAGTAAAACACTTATAAGATAATTCCCAGATATGACATCTTTCACAGGGACAATGTCCCTGGGACTTAGATATTGGAGGAGCCAAGCTGTCTGCTTACGTCTCCTCTCGGATATCTGGCCTTTCTGCAACTCAAAACATATGATCACAAGTCACGCACTTTTAAAGCTTCATTTCTAAAAATTAAAGAATCACAAAAGTTAATAATATATAATTATTCCATCATTGGAGAACAGTTAGAGGACAGTTAGAGAACAGTTAGAGAACAGTTAGAGAACAGTTAGAGAACAGTTAGAAAACAGTAGGAGAACAGTTGGAGAACAGTTAGAGAACAGTTAGAGAACAGTTAGAGAACAGTTAGAAAACAGTAGGAGAACAGTTGGAGAACAGTTAGAGGACAGTTCCAATCCAATCCAACTTTATTTCTATAGCACATTTTATAAACAGAGACAGTTTCCAAAGTGCTGCACATAAAATTCAATAGAACTTAATAATAACATTACTAAAATAGCAATAAATAAAGTGATAATAATAAAATAACTAAAAGCAAAAGCAATTATTAAAAAAAAAAAAAAAAAAAAAAACATTACTAAAAAAGCAATAAATAAAGTGATAATAAAAGTTAGAGAACAGTAAGAGAACAGTTGGAGAACAGTTAGAGGACAGTTAGAGAACAGTTAGAAAATAGTTAGAGAACAGTTGGAGAACAGTTAGAGAACAGTTGGAGAACAGTTGGAGAACAGTTAGAGAACAGTTGGAGAACAGTTAGAGAACAGTAAGAGAACAGTTGGAGAACAGTTAGAGGGCAGTTAGAGAACAGTTAGAAAACAGTTAGAGAACAGTTGGAGAACAGTTGGAGAACAGTTAGAGAACAGTTAGAGAACAGTTAGAGAACAGTTAGAGAACAGTTGGAGAACAGTTACAGAACAGTTGGAGAACAGTTAGAGAACAGTTAGAGAACAGTTAGAGGACAGTTAGCGAACAGATAAAGAACAGTTAGAGAACAGTTGGAGAACAGTTAGAAAACAGTTAGAGAAAAGTTGGAGAACAGTTAGAGAACAGTTAGAGAACAGTTAGAGAATAGTTAGAAAACAGTAGGAGAACAGTTGGAGAACAGTTGGAGAACAGTTGGAGAACAGTTAGAGAACAATTGGAGAACAGTTGGAGAACAGTTGGAGAACAGTTAGAGGACAGTTAGAGAACAGTTAGAAAACAGTTAGAGAACAGTTGGAGAACAGTTAGAAAACAGTAAGAGAACAGTTGGAGAACAGAGAACAGTTAAAGAATAGTTAAAGAACAGTTAGAGAACAGTTAGAGAACAGTTGGAGAACAGTTAAGATTACAACAAAAATTGTCTGAATGAGAGAAGAGAGCGAGAGGAATCAGTTTTGTGTTTTTTTTTTAGTTTTCAAACTATTTCAACACTTTTTTGTCAGTGTTTGCTAACGTGTGTCACCATCTAACCATGCAGCTAAAACTTTGGTCCAGTGACACCATTGAATTTTCTTTTGCTCTTAATAAACCACACAAAAGAATTGTGTTTTTTCAACTGATTTTGAGCTGAAGTGATTTAGTCCCTGAATCGAGGACACATGAGCTTCAGATGAGACAGAGACAGAAGGGTTTTCTCAAATATTTGATGACACTTTATAAAGTTCTGGTCCCGTACACATATAACACCCACACATATCTCTCACACTAGACATTTATCTTAATCCACACACTGAAGTGAGGCTCATGTCTGCAGGCTTTTTCTGTCAAACTCCACAATTAACATCCATTTTTTTGTTCACGCATGTAAAAATATATGAAAAATGTTGGACTATTTTACACTGAGGAGAGTGAGTCTGTGGAGCTCAGAGACACTGAGGAGTCATAAGTCCTGGGCCTAAACCCAGGGAGCAGAGTGTGAGTGAATGTGGTGTTGAAGGTGTGGAGGTGGGTCAGATGGTCAGAGGAGACTGTGTAGAAGGACAGAGAGCCAGCAGGACAGTCCACAAACACTGCTACTGTCCCAGAAGAGGAGGACCAGGGCTGAGGGAGGAGGGTTTGTTTGTCATTATGAAGAACAGAGAAACCATCTTTAGAACAGATCAGACTCCAGGACTGATCATTGCCTCCAAACACACTCTCATAACCGTCTCCTTTCCTTCTGATTCTTCTGTAAGACACTGATATAAAAACCACTCCACTCCACTGGACCTCCCAGTAACAGCGACCAGTCAGACCAGTGGAACACAGAACCTGATACCAGAAGTCAAATCTGTCCTGATGATCTGGATACGGCTGATTCTCTCTCACACGTGTCACCTTCTTGTTGTTGTCAGACAGTTTGAGTTCTCTGTGAGCTGAGTTTGGATCCAGAGTGAGATCACAGAAATCTGATGGACAGAAGACACAACACAGCAGCAGTTAGTCCCCTGTCCACTCTCAACATGTGAGACACACATTTAATTCTCCTACAATATGGCCACATTTGTTCATGAAAGATGGATTTAAAGGCTTTCACTGATTTAGGATTCATGTCTTTTTTCAATGTATTTCTTCTTCTTTTATTTCTTAATCCTTCCACTCTTGTGTTTGGCTCATATTTATTTGAGTGTAAAAACATTTCCTTTCATAGCCCCACACCAGTCTATTTCAGATGATTCTCAGTGTAAATGTGGACTTCTCTGGAGTTTGTTGCTGCAGTGACAAAGTGCAGCTCCAGTGTGTGACGTCACTCCACACATTCCTACACTCGTGTGTGCTCCAGAACACACACTTTCCCCTTTAAAGAGGGCATTTACTCCTGTGGGGTATTACAGAGGGGCATTTACTCCTGTGGGGTATTACAGAGGGGCATTTACTCCTGTGGGGTATTAAAGAGGGCATTTACTCCTGTGGGGTATTACAGAGGGGCATTTACTCCTGTGGGGTATTACAGAGGGCATTTACTCCTGTGGGGTATTACAGAGGGCATTTACTCCTGTGGGGTATTAAAGAGGGGCATTTACTCCTGTGGGGTATTAAAGAGGGGTATTTACTCCTGTGGGGTATTAAAGAGGGCATTTACTCCTGTGGGGTATTAAAGAGGGTATTTACTCCTGTGGGGTATTAAAGAGGGGTATTTACTCCTGTGGGGTATTAAAGAGGGGCATTTACTCCTGTGGGGTATTACAGAGGGGCATTTACTCCTGTGGGGTATTAAAGAGGGGCATTTACTCCTGTGGGGTATTTTCACTGATTTTCCAAGACTCACAGAATACTGAGTTCTTTGACTATATAAACATGGCACACATCAAAATAAAGCGTCGACTCTCTTCTTTCACCTAGAAAAAATTATGTTTCTAACCTTTTCGGTTCTCAAGTAATTGATAGTAGAACATAGGGAAGTTTCAGCAAAAACAGTTTTTTGACCACAAAGTGGAGAAAATGAGCGTTTTGTACAAAGAAGGATTTCGAGCAGATTGGTGATTTTGATGTCAATATTTATGGATTTAGTGACACCTCAAACATCTAAAACAACAGAGAAAGAGATTTTTGATGACAAAGTAAATTTTTTATTTACAAATATAAGAATATAAGGCTCTGTGAATTGAAAATTCCTTCAAATCAATAGTGCCAAGAGATGTTTACAGGATATAATAATATCTTTTCATATAAAATAGAACTTTGTCAATTCTCAACAAAATTGAGGCTCAGAGTACAGACCCATAATAAAAACTAATATACACACACACACACGCATATATATATGTACATACATAAACCCATGCATAAACCTTTACACACACACAGCTACACACACACACACACACGTACACACACATATAACTTCATTCATTACAATTACCACACAGCAGCATCATGTAAACTTAATTCTTCTCATCTCATGCCTCTTTGGAGACCAGTATCTACTGCTCCAAGTCAGTAAACTTCTTTGGCGCTGTCGTAGTTCTGATCAGAGTTCCTGCTCCGTGCAGCGCACACATGACACACCCCCTGCCTCGGGCACAGCAGATCTCGGCCCAGACCTCGCTGCTTGATCCGGTGTGTCTCTGTGATCCTCTGATCCAGGATCCTGGGTCCCAAGAGCGATCAGATCGCTCCATAGGCGCTGATCAACAGTCCTCTGCTTTTCCGGATTCCCTCGCCTCACCATCTTGCTCCTTTCGCCAATACACAGTACACACACTACACTCCTCCTCTCTTCTGCGTCTCCGATCGGCAAATAATGATACAAGATCGCCACCTACAGGTTGGGAGACGTGAATTACACCTTCAAAGTTGCTCCAGGTCGTATTCTAGCGATCCCCACTGAAAAACGTCCTTGACGAATATATTCGTCACGGCACTCAATGAGTTAAAGAGGGACATTTACTTCTGTGGGGTATTAAAGAGGGGCATTTACTCCTGTGGGGTATTACAGAGGGGTATTTACTCCTGTGGGGTATTAAAGAGGGGTATTTACTTCTCTGGGGTTTTGGCTGTAACACGTCACATATTTGGATCTCCATGTTCCTTTTATTGTTTTGAAAATGCTGTATTGACCAAAAACAACAGATGAACATGTTTTGTACGTTTCAGTTTCAGTTTTGATGCTCTGAGTCTCCCCTCTCTTTGCTCTCTGTGCTAAGTCCCTCCCCCTTCAGAGCTCTATCCCAACACACTCAGTGTGCGTCCCACTAATGAAACTCCTGCATCACATCAGGTTTGTCCAGTTGTTGTGTTCACTTTTGTCTCATGTTTTTGTGTATTTATGGAGAATTGTCGTGTGGAGCATGGGGGACGTAGGCTTGTGGGCGGAGCCTCGTTCAGACTTGTACTGCTAAGGTAAGGAGGGTTTGAATAGGGCCCAGGAGAGATCTCTAGATGACTCAAACATCTCTTCAGGCAGGTTTTTGATGCTGATTTTTTCTTTAAATGTGTCCATGTGAATCCACAGACACTTGTGCTTGTGTGTAGACAGTCCTGTGCTGAGTCCAACAGCTTTGCCTGTGTCAGTGAGGCTCCAAGGCTCCTCCTTTCCTCCCAGTAGGAAACTATAGCCCGGGGAAAAGCGATACCGAGCGGGAGACACCGGTATCAGAGAACACGACACACGGGGCTCTGCAGAGTGTCTCCGAGCGGCTGGAGCCCTGTCCTCCGGACACTCAGCACCAACCAAAGTGATCAAAGTCTGTCTGCCCCATCTGCAGGAGAATCTCCTTGTTTTGTAGAGAAAACATTCTTCTATATGTGTGGAAATCCTGGAGCAGAATCTAATGTTTATGAACCTGATGGAATTAAATGAAAGTGAAAATTCTCGGCGCACATGGCTCAGAGGACGCACTGGAGAAATGGCTCTGTTGTGGATATAAACTGATATTTTCTTCTGTAGTGGCTCTAAACGGTAAGTCGTGTAGGTTTTGTTCTTTTGGCCTTTGTTTTTGCCTGTAAACATTTTCTAGTTGACATGAGTCGCATGAGACATGTGTCTCCGAGCGGCTGAGTTATCGCAGAATCATCTGTTTAAAGTTCGACCACGTGGTTGATATGGGTCCAATTAGACCGAGAATTAGACCTACACAGGGTTAACATGGGAAACACTTGTGCAATTCACACGTGATGCGTCCGGTGTAAACAAACCTTAAAGGTTTTTATTCTGCTCTTCTCTTTTAATATTAACTTTATGATGATTATTTATGTTTTCACTTATTTATATTGTGATGATTGTGATTTAATTTCTTTCTTATTCGGTAAAGCACTTTGAGTTACTTGTGCTGTACAAATAAACTTTCCTTTGAAAAAACAGTGTCCAGAAGAACCCCTGAAACTCTACATCTCTACATCACAACGATGTTTTAACTCGCTCAAAAAGGAAATGCTGTGACCCTCAAAAATGACCCAGTTGTGTAACAGAATGTTGACAGACAGTTTGTTTGTGTGAGACAAAAAAGTCAAGTCAGACTTACATCTTCTGATTGGATTCATCCATCGTTCTCCAGCAGGACTCAGTCTGAAGGAAACACACCACATCAGAGTTTGTCACAGAGCATTTTCACTCCATGTGAGATTAAAATTTGTTATTTTCACCCTCACACTGTTCTCAATCTGTGGTGCACAGGACTCTGGTGGTTCTGAAGTCTGTTTTTATTAATTACACTGTCATTTATGATTTTCAAAGTCAGCATGTCCATACCTGAGAGTGTCCAGTGAGCAGTGGGGGTCCTCCTGTAGAGCAGACAGGAGCTTTACTCCTGTGTCTCCTGGATGGTTGTAGCTCAGGTCCAGTTCTGTCAGATGGGAGGGGTTGGACCTCAGAGCTGAGGCCAGAGAAGCACAGCCTTCCTCTGAGACCAGACAACCTGACAGTCTGAGGACACAGATTATTGTAATCAGTCCATTCATTAGAAACATTCAACCCAAGTGAGACAAGGAACAAGTCCCATATCTTTATGTTACTTTATCAAATGCTTTGTTCCAATGCAAATACCAACAGGTTCTGTAATAATAGTGAATAATATGAACCCCTCTGACCTGAGCTGTTCCAGTTTACAGTGAGGACTCTTCAGTCCAACACACAACATCTTCAGCCCTGAGTCCTTCAAGTCGTTGTTACTGAAGTCCAGGACTGTCAGACTAGAGGACTGGGAGCTGAGGACTGAGGACAGAGCTTCACAGCTTCTCTCTGACAGGTTACAGCTGCTCAGTCTGGAGGAGACAGGAGCTCATTAGAGAAGACCTCAGAACAGAACAGAAAATATGAAAAAACAGTTTATAGAATACATTGACAAAAGCCAGGATAATACAAAATACAATTCAAGATTCAAGACTCAAAGCTTTTATTGTCATAAGCACAGTAAAGAAACACGTTTCCCTGTACAATGAAATTCTTACTTTGCTGCCCACTCTGGATGCCAAGAGCAAAAAAAGTTAAAATAGAGAAATAAGAGAAGCATGTAAAAAAGTATAATCAAATAGAACAATCTTTACCGAATATACACTATGAAAAATATAGGCTTTGTGCTATGTACATATTTACAGATAATGTGCACATTGGTTTTATGTGCAACTGTCAGTAGTAAACATTGTTGATGTCGTGCAAACAGGAAGTGTAAACATTGTTGATGTCGTGCAAACAGGAAGTGTAAACATTGTTGATGTCGTGCAAACAGGAAGTGTAAACATTTGAGCAGTTACATGTGCAGCTGAAATCTGACAGATTATTTTGACAGTTGGTTAATAATAGTGCAATTACTCATGAGGAAAGTATAGGTCAATCAATGTCCAGGAGGGGGGGCTATTGCTCAGTGGTTCAAGAGTCTGATAGCAGTTGGGAAGAAAGAGTTCTTAAGTCTAGTAGTCCTGCTTTTCACACTTCTGTACCTCCGGCCTGAATGTAGGAGTGTGAATAGTCCATGTTGGGGGTGGGTGGGGTCTTTGATGATGGAGGCAGCTCTCTTGCAGACTCTGCGGTGGTAGATGCTCTGCAGAGACGGTTGAGGAGTCCTGGTGATCTTTGTGGCCGTCTTAACTACTCTCTGCAAGTGTTTGCGATCCTTCACAGTAGTGCTGCCGTACCACACAGTGATGCAGCTGGTCAGGATGGACTTAATGATGCAGCTGTAGAAGATGCTGAGGATTTTGGGCGGCATGCCAAATTTCCTCAACCTCCTCAGGAAGTATAGCCGCTGTTGAGCCTTCTTCACCACCTGTGTAGTGTTGAGTGTCCAGGTGAGGTCATCACTGATGTGGACCCCCAGGTATTTAAAGGTGCTCATCCTCTCCACCTCAAGGTCCCGGATAAACAGTGGCTGATGAGGTCCCCTCTCCTTCCTCATGTCCACTATCATCTCCTTGGTCTTGTCTGTGTTGAGGGTGAGGTTGTTGTCCCCACACCATGTCAACAAACTGTCCACCTCCCTCCTGTAGGCCGCCTCGTCTCTGCCTGTGATACAAGCTATCACAGCGGTGTCGTCAGCAAACTTCAGGATGATATTCTCAGGGTGGGATGTGACGCAGTCGTGGGTGAACAGGGTGTAGAGGATGGGTCTGAGGATGCAGCCCTGTGGGATACCAATGTTAGTGGTAATGCTGGGTGAAGTTCTGTTTCCAATCCTGAGAGACTGGGGCCTGCCAGTCAGGCAGTCCAGGAGTCAGTCACAGAGGGCCGGGTGAAGTCCAAGCGATAACAGTTTGTGGTTGAGTCTGTGGGGAATGACTGTGTTGAAGGCAGAGCTGTAGTCAATAAAGAGTATCCTGACGTAGGAGTCTTTATTTTCTAGGTGGGAGAGCGAGACATGGAGGGCGGCGGCGATGGCATCAGAGGTGGACCTGTTGGGCCTGTAGGCATATTGTAGGGGGTCAATAGAGTCCGGTATGCTGCTCTGAATGTGGGGCAGTATCACTCTCTCAAAGCACTTCATAATGATTGAAGTGAGTGCTACTGGCCTGTAGTCATTCAGGCAGGATGGGGGGTTCTTCTTGGAGAGGGGGACGATGGTGGTGGTTTTGTAACAGGTGGGGACAGTGCATTGGCTGAGTGAGAGGTTGAAAATGGAGGTGCAGACGTCAGCCAGCTCATTAGCACATGCTCTGAGGGCCCTCCCAGGAATAGTGTCTGGACCTGGGGCTTTGCGGGGGTTGGTCCTCCTAAGGGCTTTGTGTACCTGGGCTGATGTGACGACAGGCGGGGGGAAGGAGGGTTGAATGGTTGAGCTGTGTCTGCGCTCTTTGGGGGGGAGGGGGGGGTGGCCTCAAAGTGGGTGTAGAAAGCATTGAGGTCATCTGAGGCTCTGATGGTGGTGGAGCTGGAGCTGAACTCTGTGATGTGGTCCAGACATTGCCACATCCTCCTGGGGTCGGCAGAAGAGTAAAAGCCCTTCGTCTTCTCTCTGTGTTGCCTCTTGGCCGCTGTTATGGCCTTCTGCAGTCGGTACTGTGCAGCTTTGTACTCAGCCTCATCGCCAGATCTAAAAGCAGCAGAGCGAGCGCGCAGCAGGTGCAGAACCTCACTGTTTACCCAGGGCTTCTGGTTGGGGAACTTCCTGACCTGTATAGTGGGTACGATGTTCTCAATGCAAGTGCTGATATACCCACTCACATAGTCAGCATAGTCATCTACACTGACAGAAGAGTCCTCCCTAGTAGCTGCAGCTCTAAACTAGCATCCCAGTCTGTGGTGACAAAACAGATCCCGCAAAGTGCTCTCAGCTATGTTGTTGGTATTTAGTGAGTACAATCCATAAATTGCACTGATTGAAATCACCAGCGACAATAAAAAGAGCGTCAGGATGAGCCATCTCCAAATCACTGATGACGTCATAGAGCTTACTGAGAGCCGCTCTGTAGTCGGCACGTGGGTGGATGTAAACAGCGGCCAGAAACAGACACGTGATTTCCCGTGGTAGATAAAAGGGAAGGCATCTTAGCAGTAAAAGCTACAGATCTGGTGAACAGTGCTTATAAACAGTCCGTACATCTCTACACCACAAGTTGTTAACAAAGGTACACACACCACCCCCTGTGGTTTTACCGGAGGCTCCAGTTTGGTTCCCTCTGTGCAGTGAATGCATCTCTAGCTGAACAGCGGAGTCCGGGACGTGTTCCGAAAGCCAGGTCTTGTGATATACGCACAGCACTCTCGTATCCCTCTGCGATGTAATCCTGGCTTGTAACACGTCCAGTTTGTTCTCCAGAGACCGCACGTTAGCTAACAGGAGGCTAGGTAGCGGTGGTCAGCTAGCGCAGGCCTTTAGCCTAGCATGGAGCACGCTTCTCTTGCCTCGCTTGCGACGCCGTCTGGCTCCATCAACTTTGGCTCCAATTCACTTCCTATTGAAAGTTATTTTGGTCTTAAAATAGTCGTATATGAACATTAATAACAGACCAATCAGGGCCTTCTTTCCCGAGGTCGCTCCCACTAGTGTTAGCAACAGGTTTGATTGACAGCAGAATTACTAATATTGAACTCGGCTGCAAATTCGCCCTTTTAACTGCAAGTGTCATTGAGCTTCATTTGACTGTAGCTGAACGCTCTGGGTGACGTCACACTCCCTGGAGCAAAACGCCGCACCTCAACAAAGGTCAATGTATCTAGTGCGCCAGCTATTGGAAAATGCCAGAATTGCAGGGAAATTAAAACGTTAACAAGGTTTATTAATATAATTTCTACAAGTTCGGCGGGCCGGATTAAAAAGCTTAACGGGCCGCATATGGCCCCTGGGCCGTAGTTTGCCCATGCCTGGTCTATGGTGTGTCCGCACAGGTGAGCCTGGGTCTGTCTGTGAATCATTCAAAAAGCATTTACTCCACCAGTGCGCATAGTCCTGAAGGTGTATAGAGCCACAGACAAAAAGAAAAAAACTTAATTTCTGTACAATTCTGACCTGAGCTGTTCCAGTTTACAGTGAGGACTCTTCAGTCCAACAGACAACATCTTCAGCCCTGAGTCCTTCAAGTCGTTGTTACTGAAGTCCAGGACTGTCAGACTAGAGGACTGGGAGCTGAGGACTGAGGACAGAGCTTCACAGCTTCTCTCTGACAGGTTACAGCTGCTCAGTCTGGAGAGAGAAAACATTGTTTATGTACAAGTTCAATCAAACCATCCTCTGTTAAACAAAGTTACTCACAGAGATTTGTTGGAGGCCTTGACCACTGGCAGCAGCCTCAGGAGAGCCTCCTCTGAAGCAGAGTATTTCTTCAGCTCAAACTGGTCCAGATCTTCTTCTGATGACAGTAAGATGAAGGCCAGAGCTGACCACTCAGCAGGAGATAGTCCACCTTTAGACAGACGTCCTGATCTCAGGTACTGTTGGATCTGCTCCACCAGAGAACGCTCATTCAGCTCATTCAGACAGTGGAGCAGATTGATGCTCCTCTCTGCAGACACATCCTCACTCAGCTTCTTCTTGATGTACTCAGCTATTTTCTGATTGGTCTGGGAGCTACTTCCTGTCTGTGTCAGCCGACCTTGTAGAAGGATCTGATTGGTCGACAGTGAAAGACCCAAGAGGAAGCGGAGGAGCAGGTCCAGGTGTCCATTTGGACTCTGTAAGGCCTGGTCCACAGCTGTCTGGTAAAAATGCACTGATTTACCAGTAAAAATATTTCTCCTTGATGATGTTTGTTTCTCTGAGAGCAGGTTGATCCCAGTGTTGATGAAGGTCTGGTGGACGTGAAGAGCAGCCAGAAACTCCTGCACACTCAGATGGATGAAGCAGTAGACCTTGTCCTGGTACAGGCCTGGCTCCTCTCTAAAGACCTGTGTGAACACTCCGGAGTACACTGAGACCTCTGCAGTGTCCAGCCCACACTCGCTCAGGTCACACTCGTAGAAGATCAGGTTTCCTTTCTGCAGCTGCTCAAAGGCCAGTTTTCCCAGAGACTCCACCATCTTCTTGGTCTCTGGATTCCAGTGTGAGTCTGTCCCAGATCCTTCTTCATACTTGATGATCTTGACTTTGGCCTGAACCACCAGAAAGTGGATGAACATCTGAGTAAGGGTCTTGGGCAGCTCTCCTCTGCGTTTCAGCAGATGCTCCAGGACTGCAGCAGCGATCCAGCAGAAGATCGGCATGTAACACATGATGTGGAGGCTTCTGGACGTCTTGATGTGGGAGATGATTGTGTCTGCCTCGTCTCTGAACCTTTTCCTGAAGTACTGTTCCTTCTGTGAGTCGGTGAACCCTCTGACCTCTGTCACCATGGAGACGCACTCAGCAGGGATCTGATTGGCCGCCGCGGGTCGTGTGGTTATCCAGAGGCGAGCGGAGGGAAGAAGGCTCCCCCTGATGAGGTTTACCAGCAGCACGTGCACTGAGGCAGACTCTGTGGGGTCGGTCAGAGCCTTGGTTTGGGTGAAGTCCAGAGGAGGTCTGCACTCGTCCAGACCGTCAAAGATGAAGAGCACCTGGAGGTCTTCAAAGCTGCAGAGTTCTGCTTGTGTTTGACTAAAGAAGTGTTGAACAAGTGTCACCAAGCTGAAGCTTCTCTCCTTCAGCACATTGAGTGCTCTGAAAGTGAACGGGAACAGCAGCTGTATGTCCTGGTTGGCTTTGCCTTCAGCCCAGTCCAGACTGAACTTCTGTGTGAGCACTGTTTTCCCGATGCCAGCCACTCCCTTTGTCACCACTGTTCTGATTGGTCCATGTGTGTGAGCTGGGCCTTTAAACATCTCTTCACATGTGATGGCTGTCTCTGCTGGGCCTGGTTTTCTGGAGGCTGTTTCCATGTGTCTGACCTCATGTTCCTGGTTGACCTCTGAAGACCCTCCCTCTGTGATGTAGAGCTCTGTGTAGATCTCATTCAGAAGGGTGGAGTCTCCTGCTTTAGTGATGCCCTCAAACACACGCTCAAACTTCTGCTGCAGGTCAGACTTCAGTTTACGCTGACAAACTCCAGAAAAACTCCCTGAATGAAGACAACAGATACAAACGTGGGTCTCAGAGAAGATAAAATGACTGTGAGCACCTTGTTAAATGTGTTAAATGGTCCTACTGCTCCACAGACGCTCAGCCAGCTCCTTCTGCTTCATCCTCTTCAGGAAGTTCAGTGTGATCTTCAGAAGAGCCTCACTGAAGCTCCTCTGCTCTTCATTCTCAACCTCCACAGGCTCTGAGCATTCTGGGTAATCTGTACTCAGAACCTTGTGGAACGTCTTCAGCTCCTTCTGGACAAAAGTGAAGATGTCCTCCTGCAGAAGCTGAACAGACACATTATAAACAACACAAATGCAGTCAGTGTCACATCTGTGTGAAACAAGCTCTCATTCATCTGAACAGTGAATGACAGACCTTAAATAAGGAGTCCAGCTGTGTCTGATGGTGCTGACCACTGGAGACTTCTGGACTTCCACCCACTCTGTAAAAAAAAATATTCCAATAAGTGGGAGTCCCATATTTAGAAATGCATGAATTTAAAAATAAATTTAACATAAAACAGTCCAGAGATATTGTTGATTTTGGCGAAGTTCTTAAACACTTTGTCTGAAAAAAATGTTGCCCCCTGCTGTATGTAGTCAATAGTGCACGAAAGGGGGACACAGCTGTACACAAGACCAATGAGTGGCTCAACTGGGACATGTAGCCTAGTTAAGGCTGTGAGGTACAAAGAACATTAGGAATCAAATTTAAAAAGACCCCCCTTTTTAAAAGACTGTTAATTGGTTAGCGTTAGCTCCAATCCATCTAAGAAATGTATAATAATAATAATAATAATAATAATAATAATAATAATAATAATAATAATAATAATAATAATAATAATAATTCAGTTTTATACAGCACTTTTCTGGACACTCAAAGACACTTTACAGAGGACATTATGGACATTATATGACTTTGTATCAGGATCAAGTCTAATCACTGGCCTAAATGTTGGACTACCTTTCAAATTTATTTAATAATTTCTTAAGTTCATTTAAACTGTTTAAATGTTTTATTCAAGACTGGTGGAAACTCACGTCTCTGTGGCAAAAGTAAGTGGTGGTAACATAGACCGGTCACTCCTGAGGGACTCACAGCTGGGACCAGGTTCAGACGGAGGATGTTTCTGGTGTTTCCTGAGACACAGAAGAAAACACACTTCAGTCACAGTAAAACACATGGGACTGTTCTGACTCATGTCAGATACTTCAGGAGGTTCATGAGGCCTTCACCACAGACGCTTCAGTAAATAGAGGCCTGGGAGCTTGAGAGTTCTGCAGTTCCTGATACTGCACTTTTCTGGACTGAGATGTCTGATGTTTCTCCTGGATCTGCTGTAACCTCCTCCAGTTTGGGGGTTACAGCCCCGAGTGCTCCGATCACCACGGGCACCACTGATGCTGTGCCCAGTCCAGAAAAGTGCAGAACAGAAACAGCAAAGATACTGCAGAACTCTCAAGCTCCCAGACCTCTGGTAGAGGACCCGAGCTGATGAGGGTGAGAGACCAACCACCGTGGAAGGAGAGGAACACCTTTGTTTTTGTGTGTGTGTGTTTCACGTCAGGACTCTACTCCAGGTCAATTTCCAACAGTGACACTGAATGTAATGGATGTTTGTTAAATCAGTTTCCTCTTAAAATCCCTCAGTGTCTGTGTTCAATTTGACCCAAAGACGTCCCACAATGACCAAGCACATGTTCACCTGGTGTTTTTGATCCTCACATTGTGTTCATGTAAACACACACAACACTCAGATCAGGATAAAACCAGGACTAAACCAAGTCTAAACCAGGACTAACTCAGACTTACTGTGGACCATGCTCCTTTTTAAAAGTAATCCATCGTGAAATAGAGCGTTCACTTCCCAGCGCCGCCCTGCTGGTGGTGGGAGGGTCTGCGTCCTCTCTCTGCTCGCTCTGATCCATGCTCAGTCCAGAGTCCTGCAGAATGACATCACAGTGTTTAGCCCCGCCCACTGCTCACATGGTCCATCTCAGGTAGTTTTGTGCCTCCATGAAGATCCTTTCAAATCAAAGAGTCAAAGACCAAAACGTGAGAAACACAAGTGTAGAAAGAACTTGGTCTGAGCAATACTGAGATAAAAATGGATTGGAGATGTTGTCCCTGTGGCGATTCACTATTTGTATTTGTGATGCAGCTGTTCAAACACTATTCCCCGCCCACATCTCTCATTGGTTAACCTCAGTCAGGCTCTGAGTGAGTGACAGCTGAATTTAAACCAATCACAGTGAAGTGTGCACTCTCAGAAAAAGAACCTAACCCCTCACTCACTACATAGTCCTGGCCCTCTCTTCACCCAAGTGTCCAAGACATGTGGCCGGAGGTCAGAGGACACGACAACAAAGTCGATCATCGACCTCTAACCTACGGTGTCCTGGTGCCATGTGCACTGTTGGACGCCCTTGTGCTCGAACATGGTGTTCGTTATGGACAAACCGTGGCTAGCACAGAAGTCCAATAAGAGGACAAAGCTCAGGGAGGCCGTTCCTCCTAATCACCCCTCTTCAGGTGTCACTGTTGTTGCCCACATGTGCGTTGAAGATCCCCAGTAGAACTAGAGGGGTCGGTGCACCTGGAAGGGTTACTCCAGACCCCTCCCAGGGACTCCAAGAAGGCCAGGTACTCTGCACTGCTGTTCGGCCAATAGGCCGACACAACAGGGAGAGACCT
>JAVJIX010000416.1:0-65000 GCA_036785185.1 Paratrypauchen microcephalus | reverse complement strand
TCATGTATGTGTCCCATAACTAGGCTGACATCATTATCCACTGTTTCTTTCTATATTGGTCGTCTTAACCACATACAGTTGTATAATGATTTTTTCTTATTCAGGCACGGGTGAGGCGCTTTCACTGTGGGCTTGGGGAACTGCAGTGGATACCCTTATAAATGAACATATACCAGTGAGTGAGCCTACGAGTCTCCAATGCTGGCCAGCCCACACGTGTGTAAAGTTCACAGTGGTGTGTGCGAGGGTTACAGTTTGTGATGAACCTCAGAGAGGCATGATACACACAATCTAACACTTACGCTTATAAAGAAAGCAGGGTCCATCACTGGTGTGTTTTAGTACTGTGGAGCAAATCTTAAAGGAGTGGGTGATTGAGATGTGAATAGGGAGAAGTGTAAGGATGACCACCCACTGTACATCATGTTCACTAAACGTGGTAGGAGCCAAAGGCTCCTCCTACCTAGGTGCTCCACTAGATTTAGGAGGTCTTTTGTTCGTGCAGCAATCAGACTTTTCAACAATAGCTGAGCACTATTTTAATGTTGTGGTTCTTTTTGTATTTCTATGATGGGATGTCACTTATTTATTTTTAGCTCTTTATTTTTTATCTGTTACACTAACTTGTGTCATTGTCTTACTATTGTGTGTGTATATGTTGTATGAATGGTCAGGTGGCATAATTTCCCCTTTGGGGATTAATAAGGTCTACTCGATCACTCAAAAGTCTGTTAACTCTACTTCTTATTGTCTTGCAGAAGCTTGAAATAGGTTCTATGAACACCTGAAGGCCCCCCAAAAAATGGACCTAGCTGGGAGGACCGATGAAGTAAAGAAGAAAAAAATGAACAGCCGACGTGACCGGGTAGGTAAAACGACCCCCAACACACCTCAAACTGGCATCACACCCTGATTAAGGCCGTAGGGCTGATTCACATTGGTGATTTTATTAGCCCACATAAAAGATTGTTTTGGACTTTTTACAGTAAATCAACTCAAGTGCCTTTTTTCCCCTTTATTTTTTGTTGGCATCACTATCTTTGATCACTGCTTGACCAAAGAAAAAAAAAATCCAGTTGATGGTTGTGAAATTCTTCCTGGCTGGCATTAACTATTATTTGGGTGCAAGCATTGAAATTAAGGTAGGTCTGCATTCTACATTCTTTTGAAATGTGTTGCTTAATATTGCCCTCTTCTGTGTAGCTTTTCAAGCAGCGGCTTCAGGTGGCCAAGGACCTCCTTGATGACGATGACCTGCAGTATCTGAAAGGAGCAGAACTCCATTCAACCGCACGCCGGGAGTTAAAGTTAAAGGTATTCAATCACATTTTCACAGACGAACTTTGGGCGCATCTCATTAAAGGGACAAATATTTACCGTGAACAGACCGAACATGATCACACTCCAGCGAGGGCAAAGACGCTTAAGTGGTCGAATGTAACTGTCCCTGAAATGAAGACGTTTATTGGGCTATCGGCATGGGTCTACTTGTTCTGCCTGCACAGAGAGATTATTGGAGACACACCAAAAATCTCGTCAAGACTCAGTTCTCTGACGCCATGGCAGATTCTATGCTATATGGAGGTAAGAACTAAAATACTGATTGATTGTGATAATTATGTAATAACAAACGGTGATTATTAATATTATCATTGCAAATTACATTTTTTCTAATTATGTAGCATTTCATGTTTACATCTTTGGGCATAATGATGAGAGAGGTATTGGTATTATGCATTGAACTTTTATTCAACCATAATCATGCATACAAATATAATACAAAAATAGATACATACCATCATACAAATACAAGCTGTAACACAAGAGAACAATGTAATTTACAGTACCTGTAGACATTTAAAAAATACATAATATTTTTATTCATCACATACACATAGTTTGCGGTGCCATCTTATTTACAATAGACCGAATATCTCACAAAGCCACAGTACAATGTAAATTATGCTGTTTTATATTATACTTTCATCCAAGGAGACTTTCCTGTGTCTGTTTCTGCATTTTCAGCCAATCAAAGGCAACGGAGCCATCCAGCAACAGGTGGAAGTGCCAGCTTGCCTTGCAGATTATCAAAAAAATATGAAAGGTTTGTTTGCCTTTTTGGTTTTATGGCAAAATATGTGACTGTATAATTATTTATTATGTTTATTTCCACTGTTGCCTTGTGAGTGTGTAATGTGTGCTGTGTGTTCCAGGCGTCGATCTGCTTGATCAAATGGTTGGCTACTATGGGTTCCAGCATCGAACGAAGAAGTGGTGGAGGCGAGTGTTTTTCTTCTTCTTGTCTGTGTCCTGCCACAATGCATACATCGCTGCAAGACCTGCCTTCAGCAGAAAGTACAGAGGGTACAAGAACTGGCTGGAGGAACTTATCACACCAATGACAACAAGGGCTGTTCCTGTGACCTCTCCTCCTTCTCCATCTTCTCTTCCTCCTCCTCCACCCGACTGTAGGACGTTTGGGGGCCATAGTAGCCACACCACCTCCACAACATGACTGTGGAAAGATATATGACAAGCGCAAGCTGTGCCGGGAATGTCAACTGGTCCCAGAGAACGAGAAAGTAGGTGGGCCAACAGTCTTTGGATGCAAACAGGGCAAACTACCTCTGCACATTGAGTGCTTTGGCAAGCACTATCGCTGGTATATGTAAGGGATGTAACCTGTGCAGTATGTAGTGCACTTCATCTTACTGCCTTATGGCCTTGGGACACTTTATTTTTTACAGTTTGACCTGAATAAGAGCTGTTCTTTATTTCTTAAAACTTGAAAATATTGTGCACTGTACATGTTGTGACTGTTTTCTTTTATTTTTTCCATATTATTGTGTTTCTGGATTATTTTATATTTTTTTCTTAAGGTGTAGAATAATAAGACACAGTTCTCATGAAACCCACAAGTGTAAGCTTTCAAATACTTTTGGAATTTTGTCTCTGTGCTTCAGAGGCTGAGAAATCACTTATTTAATAGGCGTTGACATTGTTGAATTTCCAGGAAAAACCTCAGGATCTCACCCTTAAGATTTTCAGGCCTTTTTCCCCAGGCGTTTTAGGTCTAAATGGGTTAATTAATAAAGACAACTTTATCAAACACAACTTTATCAAACGTTCTTGTCTGTTGTATAAATTGTATTAGTGACATTGGCAGAGGTGGAAAAATGCTGAAAAAATGTGATTTAAGTATCTTTACTTGCTTAAAGCCTACTAAATTAAAAGTACCCATCTAAAAATCTACTTGAGTAAAAGTAAAACAGTACTTGTTAATGTATTTTGAGTTTTAAAAAAATACTTTAAATTGGTTACATTTTTCCATGACCTCTAAAGTTTGTCAGCTGTGTAGACTTAGCTTTTTCAAAGTAATTGTGATGAGTTTTTAGTAATGCTAATATGTTTGTCATTTTGGTCAATGTCTGTGCTATTTTAAAATAACTAAGGCATATAATTAAAATATTAACCGAGTTACCAGCCGCCTAGTCAGTAGTGCACTGTAAAACATTGGTATATAAATGTATGAAAATGTTGCATGGTCATAAGGCTATGGGTTACAGTAGCCTATAAATGCTTGAAAAATAAAGCTCCCTAGTGAATGCTAGCTTGTGTATCCTGACATATCCGGAGGTGAGCACAGTACCAGAACGTGACGTATTCGGAGATATACCAACAGTGAATACGTGAAACACGGACGATATCCAGTAAGTATCCGGAGAACCGGATATGTAGCGTGTCGACACAGTGCCATTCCGGAGTTCGGAAATGCTCCGTATACGAGAATTGACACCAACGTATCCGGAGCGTGTCAATCCGAATATCTACAGATATTGTGAATATCCTGGGATATACGACTACAAACACCCCCGGAAACAATGCCATTTTTCCCAGTGTTAGAGAACAGTTGGAGAACAGTTGGAGAACAGTTAGAGAACAGTTGGAGAACAGTTAGAGAACAGTTAGAGAACAGTTGGAGAACAGTTAGAGAACAGTTAGAGAACAGTTAGAGGACAGTTAGAGAACAGTTGGAGAACAGTTGGAGAACAGTTGGAGAACAGTTAGAGAACAGTTGGAGAACAGTTAGAGAACAGTTAGAGAACAGTTAGAGGACAGTTAGAGAACAGTTGGAGAACAGTTGGAGAACAGTTGGAGAACAGTTAGAGAACAGTTAGAGAACAGTTAGAGAACAGTTGGAGAACAGTTAGAGAACAGTTAGAGAACAGTTAGAGAACAGTTGGAGAACAGTTGGAGAACAGTTAGAGAACAGTTAGAGAACAGTTAGAGGACAGTTAAAGAATAGTTAGAGAAGAATTTGGATTACAACGAGACATCAAGAACCTCCATGTAAAAACCAAGATGTCAGAATCAGGAGGTTGTGATGACGTCGCTTAACAGGAGACATCTGATGTTCCATTTATGAAGAGCCTAGACCCAGGAAAAGATCACTGATGCAAAGATTTTCAGAACAGTCCTCACAGCGACTCTTTAAGTTCCTCTGACTTGAGTAGTACTTTTCCCAAATACTTTGGATCATTTCTTGGATCTTTACTTTGTACTTGTACTTGAGTAATATTATTTTGAAGTAATGTGACTCTTACTTGAGTACAGTTTTTGGCTCCTCTAACACATGTTTTTCAGGCTATTTTTGAACAGGAAAACTACGTACAGCATCACAGTTACACATCTCCATGGAAACAAGCAGGTGACTCTACCAGGCCAGGTTACAGGTCAGATCTGTGGAGAGGCGACCCCGCTCACAGTCACACAGCAGTAAAAACAGCAGGAATGGAATAAATGAAAAATGGACTGAATTAAAGAAGAGAGAGAGAGGAATCAGTTTTGTGTTTTTTCTTGAGTTTTCAGACTATTTCAACACTTTTTTGTCAGTGTTTGCTAACGTGTGTCACCATCTAACCATGCAGCTAAAACTTTGGTCCAGTGACACCATTGAATTTTCTTTTGCTCTTAATAAACCACACAAAAGAATTGTGTTTTTTCAACTGATTTTGAGCTGAAGTGATTTAGTCCCTGAATCGAGGACACATGAGCTTCAGATGAGACAGAGACAGAAGGGTTTTCTCAAATATTTGATGACACTTTATAAAGTTCTGGTCCCGTACACATATAACACCCACACATATCTCTCACACTAGACATTTATCTTAATCCACACACTGAAGTGAGGCTCATGTCTGCAGGCTTTTTCTGTCAAACTCCACAATTAACAACGATTTTTTTGTTCACTCATGTAAAAATATATGAAAAATGTTGGACTATTTTACACTGAGGAGAGTGAGTCTGTGGAGCTCAGAGACACTGAGGAGTCATAAGTCCTGAGCCAAAACCCAGGGAGCAGAGTGTGAGTGAATGTGGTGTTGAAGGTGTGGAGGTGGGTCAGATGGTCAGAGGAGACTGTGTAGAAGGACAGAGAGCCAGCAGGACAGTCCACAAACACTGCTACTGTCCCAGAAGAGGAGGACCAGGGCTGAGGGAGGCGGGTTCCTTTCATATCATGACGAACAGAGAAACCATCTTGAGAGCAGATCAGACTCCAGGACTGATCATTGTATCCAAACAAACTCAAATAATTGCGTCATTTCCTTCTGGTTCTTCTGTAAGACACTGATATATCAACCCATCCACTCCACTGGACCTCCCAGTAACAGCAACCAGTCAGACCAGTGGAACACAGAACCTGAGCCCAGGAGTCAAATCTGTCCTGATGATCTGGATACTGCTGCTCCTCTGTCACACGTGTCACCTTCTTGTTGTTGTCAGACAGTTTGAGTTTTCTGTGAGCTGTGTTTGGATCCAGAGTGAGATCACAGAAATCTGATGGACAGAAGACACAACACAGCAGCAGTTAGTCCCCTGTCCACTCTCAACATGTGAGACACACATTTAATTCTCCTACAATATGGCCACAAACCTCAAACTGTCTAGCGCATCATTTCCGGACATTTTCCTCAACACCTTCTATGCCCGGTTTGATGCAGATAACACCACGCCTGTCACCAGACCTCATGTGGACAGTGAGGACGCTGTACTCTGTATAGACACTGCTACAGTGAGACAGGCGTGCAAGAGAGTGAATCCCCACAAAGCATCAGGGCCTGACGGCATCCCCGGACAGGTGCTGAGAGCTTTGCTGACCAACTCGCCGGGGGGTTCACCAACATCTTCAACCTGTCTCTGAGCCAGTCTATCGTGCCCACCATCTTCAAGACCTCCACTGTAGTCCCCATCCCAAAGACCCCCACAGCATCCTGTCCTAATTACTATCGGCCCATAGCACTCACATCTGTCATCATGAAGTGCTTTGAACGAATCATTAAGAGACACATCTGTGACTCCCTCCCCGACACTCTGGACCCCCTGCAGTTTGCATATAGAACAAAGAGGTCTACAGATGATACCATTGCTCTAGCAGTTCACACCTCTCTCAGTCATCTAGAGAGAGGAAACACATATGTGAGAATGCTCTTCATTGACTACAGCTCGGCATTCAACACCATAATCCCCTCCAAACTGGTCTCTAAGCTCATCGCCCTGGGCCTGGGGACGTCCATCTGCTGCTGGATATGGGACATCCTCACTAACAGGCCACAGGCGGTGAGGATCGGCAGCCACGTCTCCTGCACACGTGTCCTCAGCACTGGGGCACCCCAGGGCTGTGTTCTCAGCCCTCTCCTGTACTCCCTGTTCACCTATGACTGTACCGTCAACAGCTCCAACATCATCCTCAAGTTTGCCGACGACGCCACCATCCTAGGCCTCATCACCAACAGCGATGAGAGCGCCTACAGAGACGAGGTGAAATCACTGACCAGCTGGTGTCAGGAAAATAATCTCTCTCTGAACGTCTGCAAAACTAAGGAAATGATGGTGGACTTCAGGAGACAGCGTGTAGACCTGCATCCCCCCATCTTCATCAACAACGCTGAGGTGGAGCAGGTCAGCAGTTTTAAGTTCCTTGG
The DNA here is from genome assembly GCA_036785185.1 of Paratrypauchen microcephalus. Classification (NCBI taxonomy): domain Eukaryota; kingdom Metazoa; phylum Chordata; class Actinopteri; order Gobiiformes; family Gobiidae; genus Paratrypauchen; species Paratrypauchen microcephalus. The sequence continues at coordinate 58,017 of JAVJIX010000416.1, read as the reverse complement.
GGTCCACATCACTGAGGATCTGTCCTGGACACTACATACAGACACTGTGGTTAAGAAAGCCCGACAAAGACTCTACTTCCTGAGGAAGTTGAGGAAGTTTGGTATGAACACCAGCATCCTCACAAACTTCTACAGGTGCACCATGGAGAGCCTGCTGACGGGCTGCATCACAGTGTGGTATGGGAACTGCACCGCTTAGAGCCGCAAAGCACTACAGAGGGTGGTGCGAGCGGCAGAGGACATCACTGGCAGCAGTCTCCCCTCTATCCAGGACATTTACCACAGCAATTTTTTCAACATTTTGGAAAAATTTCAGTCTGGTTTTAGGGTGAACCACAGCACCAAGACTGCCTTGGCAAAGATTTTAAATGACTTTAGAATAAATTGTGACTCTCAAAAGGTGACTGTGTTGGTTCTGCTGGATCTGAGCGCTGCCTTTGACACAGTAGACCACATGATTCTTTTAACTCGCCTAAAACACCTCAGCCTCTCTGGTGCTGTTCACAAATGGTTCACGTCTCACAGACAGAACATTTATGGACACATGTATGGACACATGCTCCTCCAAGATCCATAAAATCACATGTGGTGTCCCCCAGGGTTCCATTTTAGGCCCTGTACTTTTTAACTTGTACATGCTCCCCCTTGGCAGCGTCATCAGGAGACATGGAATCCACTTCCACAGCTCTGCAGATGATACGCAGCTTTACATTTCTGTGTCTCCTGATGACACCAGACCAATGGATGCTCTTTTTAACTGAATTCTAGATATCAAATCCTGGATGGCAAGAAACTTTCTCCAGCTTAACCAGGACAAAACTGAGGTTTTAGTCATCGGTCCTGAGGCCCAGAGAGAGAAACTTTTATCAAAACTACAAGCACAGTCTTTTAACCCATCTCCTCAAGTGAAAAACCTGGGCGTCATTTTTGACTCTGAGCTGACTTTTATCCCACACATCAAGAACATCACAAAAATGGGTTTCTATCACCTAAAAAACATAGCCAGAGTTCGCCCTATTCTCTCTCAGGCCAATACGGAGACACTGATGCTTTTGTCACCAGCCGTATAGACTACTGTAATGCCCTGCTCTCTGGTCTTCCCAAAAAGAGGATTTCAGGTTTGCAATTATTACAAAATTCAGCAGCACGTGTCCTGACTATGACCAGAGGGCGGGATCACATTACACCGGTCTTAAAATCTCTGCATTGGCTCCCTGTGAGTTTCAGGATAGATTTTAAAGTTCTTTTACTGGTTTTTAAATGTCTTAATGGTCTTGGGCTTTCTTATCCTTCAGAACTGCTTTCCCCTTACGAACCTTCACGGGCCCTGCGCTCCTCCGGCAGCTCCTGGTCATTCCCAAAGTCAGGACACACACTCACGGAGAGGCGTCTTTTCAGAACTACGGCCCTCGTCTATGGAACTGCCGGAGGAGCTCAGGGCCAAAGAGAACGTTCATGTTTTTAAGAGTGGCTCAAGACTCACCTGTTTAGATTGGCCTTTGATTGACTTCGGTCGTCTGTTTGCTTGTCTTTTGTTTGTTCTTTTGTTTGTTTGCTTGTCTATCTGTTTGTTGTTTGTTCGTCTGTTCGTCTTTTTTTTTCCCTCTGGCAGCACGGTGGCTGAGTGGCTAGCACTCATGCTTCACAACAAGAAGGTTCGGGTTGCCCGGGCCTTTCTGTGTGGAGACTGCATGTTCTCCCCGTGTCTGGGTGGGTTTCCTCCGGGCACTCCGGTTTCCCCCACCAACCCAAACATGCGCCATAGGTAAAATCCTCCAGCTTAGAGGCTGACCAAGACTAAATAACAAAACAAAATTATGGGGATGGTCCCTGGGTCAAATATAGAAACAACTTCTCCTGTGTGAGATGAATAAAGGTCAATCTTCTAATCCTTGACCACTGTAAGGCGCTTTGTGTTACAATTTTGTATGAAAACTGCCTTATAAATATTGTTTGATTTGATTTTGATTTGATATTAATAATGCCCTATTGCCATAAACATGTGTAATTGTTAATGTATGCACAAGAATAGACACCCAATGTGTATTTTTTTAAATGTATTTATTTATCTTTGTAAATCAATAAATAGATGATCCCACTTTGCACGACCTTCTCACTAAATTTTACAAATATATATGTTTGCAATAAAGTAAAACTGTAAATCAAAGCCACATTTTATTCACAGGTACTAGTGGTGACGTGCAAATCATTTATTGATTTATAAATATATTGACAATTCTTTACATGTACAATGCCTGTTGTTGTACCTTGCACAATTTCATGTACATTCTGTACATTTTTTGTCATTACCTTTCTCTTCCCTTACACATTTACCAAACGCATGTCTCGACAAACAGATGCATTTGTGCACTTTTATTAGGCCAAATTCCACATGTTGTGGTAGGCCTGCTCTGGCTTCAAACGCTGTCCAGTCACGCGCTACGCGGGACGGGTGGTCACCCTATCTGGGTCATCTTCAGGTACTTCTGCAAACACGACTCCGAGCAGCTCGACTAGAACAAGCAAAAAACACACAATATACCAATGTCCCACAGACACAGGAAGAACATGCAGACTCCACACAGGGAGAACATGCAGACTCCACACAGGGAGAACATGCAGACTCCACACAGGGAGAACATGCAAACTCCACACAGATATTCGTGTTTGAATCCAGGTCAGAGGTGTGGACTTCATTGAGCTTGTCAAGATTAGACTGTGAGCAACTTTAAAATGATCACTGTGGCTTTTGGAAGAACGGTAAGATTAGTAGGACACTCTGTTTAAGAACTTGGTTTCAAAGGTACTGTTTGGCTCAATTTACAATATTTGTCAAAAGGGACATTTCTTGTTCTGTTTTACAAATTGCCGTGTTAAGTCTATGGAAACTGGAGTTTGACTTTGGGTTGTTTGCATGATGCATGTTCAAAAGGCCTTTTGACTGGCCTGTATTTTTGACATGTTTTTAACTTCTTACGCTGTGACCGGCCCGTGCACGGTCCCTTTCACGTTTTTTTTTTTCTTTCCATATAAGATGCGTGAAAAGTCCCTCAGTCGTCCAGGTAGAATCCATGATCAAAGGAGAAGTTCAATTTGTCAACTGGACAAAGTTTGGTTGAAAACGTTTCGCCGCTCATCCGAGAGGCTTCGTCAGCTCTGGTTATTGTACTGGTTAGACCCTGCTTATATCTAGCTGCCGGGAGGCGCGTCCTACAATGACAAAAGCTCTGAAAACGATCCCCCCTAATCTGTCTCTTTGTTTTTCAAATTACTCTGACGGCTGGTTTCGACCCCCTATTCAACGTCTAACGACCCTCTCCACCCCTCTGCCCTGGCTCTCTTTGACTGGTCTAAGAATCGCATTATAAATGGGAGACAAGTTATGTCTCACTCCCCCATTTCTGTTTAATGACGGATTCTCTTTTTTGACAAAAATAGCCTCTTTAACTCCCCTCTCAAACCAGTTCTTTTCCCTGGCTAAGATCTGAACCTCACTGTCCTCAAACGAATGGCCCGTGGCTTCTAGGTGAAGATGTACGGCAGATGACGGTCCACTCTGGCACGCCCGTCTGTGTTGGTACATCCTCTTGTGAAGTGGCTGTTTTGTTTCTCCAATGTAGCGCTCACTGCAATCCTCACTACACTGAATGGAGTAGACCACATTGCTTTGTTTGTGGCTCGGTGTTCTGTCCTTTGGGTGGACCAGTTTTTGTCTTAAAGTGTTTGTGGGTTTGAAATAAACTGGAATTTCATATTGTCTGAAAATCCTCTGTAGTTTTTCCGAAACGCCGGCCAGGTACGGAATCGCTACCCCTTTCCTCCTGGGTTCGGATTCTCTGTTGTCTTGTTTATTGTCCTTGTCTCTCTTGGTTTTGTTGACAGCCCATTTAGGATATCCACAAACAGAGAGGGCTTCCTGCACATGTTGCTCTTCTTTCTCCTTGCCCTCTGTGCTTGTGGGAACCACTTGGGCCCTGTGTTGTAATGTCCGAATAACACCCAGTTTGTGCTGCAGTGGGTGGTGTGAATCAAAAAGCAGGTATTGGTCTGTGTGTGTGGGCTTCCTGAAGACTTCTACTTGGAGTCCCCGGTCTCCTCCTATCGTTACTGCACAATCTAACTAAGAATGCCAATGTGTTATCCTTGGCATCTTCACGGGTGAATTTGATATTAGGATCTACAGAATTGATATGTGCAGTAAAAGGTTCCAAATCTTGAATTTTGATTTTTGTAAAATTATCATCAACATAACGAAACCAGTGTGTGGGAGGAGTGCCTGGATATGAAGCTAAGGCACTCTGTTCAAATTGTTCCATGTATAAATTAGCCATGATAGGGGAGACCGGTGAGCCCATCGCACAGCCATGAATTTGCCTGTAAAAGTTCCCTCTGAACTGGAAATAGGTGGTATTTAGACAAATTTCCAGCAGTTGGCAGATTTGGTCAGGAGAAAGTTTGGTTCTCTCTTCTAGCTTGGAATCCTGTAGTAAACTCCTTCTCGCTGCTTCGACCGCTACAGCTGTGGGGATACAAGTGAAAAGAGAGGTTACATCAAAGGAAACCATTGTCTCATCCTGACCAAACTGGAGAAACTTAACTTTGTTTACAAATTCGGCTGTGTTCTCAATGTGGTGCTCCGTGTTACCCACCAACGGCGCCAAGATGGTTTTAAGGTGTTTGGCCAAATTATATGTGATAGAGTCAACACTACACACAATGGGTCTGAGTGGTACTCCTTGTTTGTGAATCTTCGGGAGGCCATAGATGCACGGGATAGCATCACCAGGGTACAATCTGTAATACAGCTGTCGATCAATGACTTCTTCTTTCCTCAACTTCTGTAAGCAATCAATGATCTTCTTTTTGTACCCATTGGTGGGGTCCCGTTTCAGTATTTCGTATGTTGTCGCGTCACTGAGTAGGCTGTTCACCTTAGCCTCATAATCAGCTGCGTCCAAGATCACCGTGCATCTCCCTTTGTCTGCAGACAGGATTTGGATGCTCTGGTCCCTCTCTAGAGCAATGATGGCCTTCCTCTCCTCTGGTGTTACGTTTGAGGGTGGAAGTTTTGCATTGCTCAATGCAGCTGTTAATTTCAGTCTAAGGTCTCCAGCTTCTGTCTCTGTGAGCTTGTTGTTTCTAATGGCGGTTTCCGCTGCCATGATGTAGTCTACCGTGGGGATGTGGTTGGGAGTCACCGAGAAATTCAGTCCTTTGCACAGGACTTCTTTCTCTGTCTGAGTGAGTACCCGGTTGGAAAGATTTTTCACCCAGCATTCTTTTTGCACTGATTGGCTCGGTCTGTCCTCCTTCCTATTGTCACTCCGACCCTTGGGGTTATTTCTATGTTGATTCTGGAGTTGTGCAAACTTCCTAATGTGTCGCTCTTTGGTTTTGCTGTGCTGCCTCAACTGACCCGTAGCTATGAAGTCGTTAATCTTGTGAAACATTTCTTTTGGCACTAGACCCGTTATTTTGTTTAGTAAGCTGTCTATTTCAGATTTTAAGTTATCAATTTCATAATTGAGACGGCTAATTCTAAGGCTAAGTATACCTCTCAGGTAACGCTGGGTTAACCTGTCTGCCCTTTGTCCTGGTTCCGGTGCTTTCTTTTGTAGAACCTTGGGAATAAGTTGCTCCTGTCGACATCTAAGGTTAAAGCGTAGATGATCCTCTTCTCAGCTAGATTTCTTGTGCCCTTTTCCAGCTTTCTTACCAGTCCAATGATGTTAGGCTCGTAGTTTTTCTTAAGATGCGTGAAAAGTCCCTCAGTCGTCCAGGTAGAATCCATGATCAAAGGATTATACCTTTATTTCAAACCCACAAACACTTTAAGACAAAAACTGGTCCACCCAAAGGACAGAACACCGAGCCACAAACAAAGCAATGTGGTCTACTCCATTCAGTGTAGTGAGGATTGCAGTGAGCGCTACATTGGGGAAACAAAACAGCCACTTCACAAGAGGATGTACCAACACAGACGGGCGTGCCAGAGTGGACCGGCTTCTGCGGTACATCTTCACCTAGAAGCCACGGGCCATTCTTTTGAGGACAGTGAGGTTCAGATCTTAGCCAGGGAAAAGAACTGGTTTGAGAGGGGAGTTAAAGAGGCTATTTTTGTCAAAAAAGAGAATCCGTCATTAAACAGAAATGGGGGAGTGAGACATAACTTGTCTCCCATTTATAATGCGATTCTTAGACCAGTCAAACAGAGCCAGGGCAGAGGGGTGGAGAGGGTCGTTAGACGTTGAATAGGGGGTCGAAACAGCCGTCAGAGTAATTTGAAAAACAAAGAGACAGATTAGGGGGGATCGTTTTCAGAGCTTTTGTCATTGTAGGACGCGCCTCCCGGCAGCTAGATATAAGCAGGGTCTAACCAGTACAATAACCAGAGCTGACGAAGCCTCTCGGATGAGCGGCGAAACGTTTTCAACCAAACAAACTTTGTCCAGTTGACAAATTGAACTTCTCCTTTGATCTTTCCATATAAGAGCAAACATTCCCGAACGTGCATCATGACACTCTACACATCAAATGAAACCTTACAGTCTCCTCTTTTTGACTATGCAATTCATTTCCCGGCACAACAAACACTCCCCGAGCACATGGGGCTTTTATACGGAAAAGCACAAAACGAGGTTTGTTACTTAGCTTACCTTTGAAGGCTCTGGACAGGTCAGACATCTGTATTTCACGATAAGCTTGGCATCAATTTGTCCGTAAGGATCCAGCGAATAAAATCCAGTAAAACAATTTAGTCCAAAACACGTTTTAGATCCAATACGATCGCGAAAATCTTCCCAACTTACATAAGCGCCAGTGTTTTTTTTCCACTTCTTTAGCCTAAATCAAGCCAAATATAACTTTCCTCACTAAAACCGCGCTAGCAGCAGCTAAACATAAGGGTAAGCTATAGATTGACACTTAGATTATCCATAAAGAAGCGGTGTGGGCTGGTCTAGAGCTATAATAGTCCAATCAAGTGTGGCGCACCGCTAACTATCACCTAAGAGTTCCGCCCTTGCTGAGTCAACAAGTTAGGTTACACAGGATGATTGACAGTTCAGGCGAACAGCCAATGAGGCGCTGAACAGGGAGACATATAGTTTGTTAGGCCTTTCACAACAAGTTCCACGTGGAGCAGCTGCGTAACGCGAAACTTTGCTCCGTGCGTAAACTGCGCGTAATTTACGCACAGTTAACGCAGCGCCATGCGTCTTGCGCCTTTGCTGTTGATTTGAGTTTCCTTGATTGAAAATATGGCTAAAAGGACTGGAAAGAGAAAATATTTAACTTTGGAGGCTGCACAAGTCGATTTCAGCTCTGGAGCAGTCGGAGGTGGAGAATCAGGAAACATATGGACTGTGAGGAGGCTTTGTTTATGAAGGATGTACTTCTGGGTGTGTAAGTATCATTTTATTATGTATTTGATGTAGTATTTGAATAAAAATAAAACAATAAACATTAGATTTTTTTTGTGCATTTAGATCACTTTTTGTAAAATAGACCTACTATTATTTATTGGGTGTTTAGATAAAATAAATAAGAAAATAAATAAGAATAGATTTTAGTTTTTAGATTTAGATTTTTGTCTTAGATAGTTTTTGTTTTGTCTTTATTGTATTTTGTACACTGTGTTTTTGCACTACTTGGCCAGAGAGAAACAAAATTTCGATTCACTGTATGTTGAACACATATGGGAGAATTGACAATAAAGCCGACTTTGATCTTTGAAAATAAAATTTTAGAAAGCATATTTTGAGCTTATTTCCTATTATATTTTTGTGTTTTTCTTACTAGTGTCATCACTGTGTACCAATAAAGCCCAACTGCAGATAAGGAGCCCTACCACGACCGGAGCAACAAAGAACGGATGGGCAGCAGTGGTGACCGCACAAATGGCAGGCTGAAGTGTAGAAGATGTCAGTCAAAGACAGCTGTAAAATGTTCTACCTGTGACACTGCACTCTGCTTTATTCAAACAAGGGACTGCTACAGTCAGTGGAACACACCAGACTCTTAGTGTGTAAATACCTGTAAATATGTGTGGAACGTTTAGTGTCCATGGTTTTTTGAAAATGTATACAGTGTGCAGTGTTATAGAATTTTTCAATACATATTTTCATTTTCAACACTTGTTTGGTCTATTTTTGATTGAAAAAAACACTTTTTTATAGAATGTAATTCTCAGGGACATAATATAGTGACCTTGTGTGCAGAAATGGATTCCTCTAGTTGTAAGCTTTCAGTAGAGCCCTCAATGATGTCTGTAGGTTGAATGAGTCAAAAGTTATTAAACGTTTTCTAAATGTTTCCAATTTGGATAGGTTTGGATAGGTTTGGATAAAGGCATGATCCCTGTATAAAACGCCTGGACAAAGTATAACAAAAAGTGGAGTAAAAAGTTTATTTTTACAGCTATTGATTCCCAATTTGAAATTTGAGTGGTCAACAACTTATTGTATTGAAAGATAGTGTATTTTAGGCCTCAGCTATGAACAGCAGCTATAGACACCTTTTATATTTACAAAAAGCCCTAACAGCACTTAATGATGATCTGAAAGCACAAAGTTGGGATTCAGTTTATGTCAATGATGTCAATCAAGCATACAACTCTTTTATAGATACAGTGATAAGATTATATAATAAAAATTGCCCATTAGTAACCTCCCGACAGAAAAGGGAAGATAAACCATGGATGACCAAAGGAATAAAAAATGCATGTAGAAAGAAAAAATATCTGTATACATATTTTTTGAAAACACAAACAGGAGAGGCAGAAGATAAGTATAAAAAATATAAAAACAAATTGGTATGGATCATCAGGAAAAGAAAAAAAGAATATTACAGTGAACAACTAAACAAAAACAAAAATAACATTAAGTCAACTTGGGGAATAATAAATAGAGTTATAAACAAGACAGGGAAGCATCCTTATCCACATTACTTTGTAAAGAATAATGCTGACATATATAATGAAAAACTAATTTCTAATGAGTTTTGTGAATACTTTGCTAATGTGGGGTCCAGCCTTGCAGGTAATCCCTCTAAAAAGTTTGATGAAAATACAATCATTGACAATGTGAGCAGTATTTTTCTGGACAAGGTGGAAAAAGATGAAATAAGAAAAATTGTTAAAAACTGTGGAAACAAAAGATCAACTGACTGTGAGGGACTGGACATGATGGTTATGAAAAATATAATTGAATCTGTTATTGATCCTTTTACATACATATGCAATTTATCATTAACAATGGGAACTTTCCCTGACAAAATTAAATTAGCAAAAATAGTACCGCTTTATAAAAATGGTGATAAACACAACTTCTCCAACTATAGGCCAGTCTCACTGCTTCCACAGTTTTCAAAAATATTGGAAAAGGTGTTTGCAATAAGGCTTGATAGTTTTTTACAGAAACAAAACATCTTGAATAATAACCAGTATGGATTTAGGGCAAAACATTCAACCGCAATGGCAATAATGGAACTAACTGAAAAAATAGCATCCGAAATTGACAATGGGAATTATTTCTTAAGTATATTCATTGACCTACAAAAAGCTTTTGATGTAATAAATCATTCAATATTACTTAAGAAAATGAACAAGTATGGCATTCGAGGGGTCAATGGATAGCGAGTTATTTAGAAAACAGAAAACAATATGTACAAATTAATGACACAGAATCAGAAAGATAAAAATCAAATGTGGTGTTCCCCAAGGCTCGATTCTTGGGCCCAAATTATTTAATTTATATATGAATGATTTTGTTAATGTATCTGAACTTGGGAAAATTTTATTTGCCGATGATACAACATTATTTTACCATGGAAAAGATATGAAAGAGGTCATAATTAGAGTAAACGAAGAGCTAAAAAAAGTAAAATATTGGTTTGATTTAAATGGATTGATTCTTAATATTAAAAAAACAAATTTCATTTTATTTAATGATAAAAATAAAAAAGACGACATATCATTAGAAATAGATGGGATACAGATTAAGAGAGTAAGTGAAACAAAATTTTTAGGAGTCATGATTGATGAAGGACTAAACTGGAGGTCTCATATAAATTACACAAAAAGCAAAATAGCTAAAGCAATTGCGGTGATGCATAAAGTAAAGTTCTCACTAAACAGTGCAGCATTATTAATCTTGTATAACTCCATAATAGCACCATATCTGATGTACTGTGTGGAAATTTGGGGGCCGACATGTAAAACTTACCTACAGCCATTATTTATTTTACAGAAAAAGGCTTTGAGAATTATCACCAACAGTCATTATAGAGAGCCATCCAACCCATTATTTGTTAAACTTAAAGTGTTGAAAATGTGTGATATTGTTGAATTAAGTCTCCTCAAAGTCATGTATAAAGCAAAGTGCAGAGTGTTACCTGTAAATATTCAAAGATTGTTTGAGATGAGAACAAGCCAATACAATTTAAAGGGAACCTACATGTTTAAAAAACCTAAATTCAGAACCAAGGTTATGGAGCGAAGCGTCGCTGTGAAAGGAGTTAATTTATGGAATAATCTTGACAAAGAAATCAAAGAATCAAGTACAATAATGGCATTTAAAAAATACATAAAATCCAATGTAATGTGTATGTATGAAAAAGAAAACTAAATTGTTACACTTGAAAATGAAGCTTTATGTTTACAATTGATTAATAATTGTGATTGAAATGGAATGTAATGAGGAAAGGTTTTACAGTCACTATCGGTGTTGGTGTTTGGAAAAGGGAAGAGGGGGCAGATAACATAAGATAACTCTTCTTTCTGCTCCCTTTCATTCAATATTTTGTTATTTGTTATCACAAATGTTGATGTCTTTTTATACTTATGAATGAAATAAATAAATAAAATAAAAAAAAAATAAAAAAATAAAAAAAATTAAAAAAAATTAGGCGAGGATTAAAAAAAACACTTTTTATTTGGTGTTCCAAGGTGTGTAACTTTTTTCCAATCACATTTGGAGTGAATGTAAATGCTGAGGGTAAAACTAGAGAATGTTCCCTTTATACAGAGACCAAACATTTGTATATAATCCATATACTTCAATAACAGGAATGATTTTAATTTGGAGAGGTCTTTTTAGGGACAATTGCTCAAAAAAGGCCCTCCACTGTAAGGGGTTAATGTATGTGTAAATGAGCTACTGTCAAACAATCAACAACAAAACGGAACACTTTTTTGCAGTTAATAGATGCTTTTATTTAGATGAGTGCAGGTCTACTCCTCAGCGGGATCGTCATGAGAAGGAGCGAGGCGAGGCGGAGCGTAGTCGGCCATGTTGGGAAGGTCAAACACCACGCAGCAGCTCAGGTCAGCACGAGCGTTCTCCATGTCCTGCACCCGAGTCCAAACTCCAGTGCTCACATCAAAACATTCAACAAAATTAATATCGATGCCAGTGCGCCCGCCTACAACATACAGCCGATCATCAACAACCCCGATGCCAAAGTAGCTGCGCCCAGTCTGCATGTTGGGTAGGGGGCGCCAGGTGTTTGTTGTGGGGTTATAGGCTTCCATGGAGTTCATAAAGGTCCCAGAAAGCCCCCCAATAGCGTAAATTTCATTTGCGTAGGCGATGACACCGAGCCCATAGCGCCTGTTGGCCATATCTGCTATCATGGTCCACTGATCGGTTAGTGGGTCGTAGGTCTCAGCTGAGGCCAGGACCTGCAAACGAAAACAACCTCCACAAATGTAGATCTTTCCGTTGTATGCTGTGCTGTTGGCCTCGCTCCTCACTTTGTTCATAGGTGAAATCATGGTCCACTGATTGGTCTCTGGAGAGTATCTTTCGACTGTGTCCAGCCTCTTCTCTCCATTGTGCCCACCCATGGCATAGATCAAACCATCCAGCAAAGCCACGCTAATGTAGGCCCTTTGTGAATGCATGGGTGCCACTTCTCGCCACGTGTGATTGGCCAGGTCGTACTTGTGGGTAGTGTTGAAATAGCTAGTGTAATTGTGCCCTCCAATCACGTACACAGATCCATTAAGGAACACTGTGCCGTGATTGGCTGTTGGCCTCCAGTCATCGTTAGCCACGCCCATCCAGCAATTGCTGCGGTTGTCATAGACTTCAATTTTGTTGGTTAGACCATATTCATCCCAGCCACCTATAGCCATAAGGACCGCACTGGGTAGCCTTGGAGTGTCTAGACGGGTGGGGGGCAGGGCGGCATAGGACCTCCGAGCTCTGGCAGCCAACATGACCCTTATGGTATTAATCGCCACATCCTTACAGTTACGGTTGTACAGCAGGTTATATCTAATCATGCACTGAGCAAAGTATTTGGGCTGGATCAGAGCCACGCGGACTTTTGCCAAGAGGTTGGCTAAGTACAGGTTCCTTTCCTCAGGAGCGTGCGCAACCCATCTGAGGACTGCATTTAACACTGTGGTCTCCTCCCTCACGTTCAGCCGATCTTCATCAATCACTGAACACAGGTCTTCCCCAGAAATCTGGAGGAACTCTTCAGAGCTGGTCAAAACCTCTTGGAAATGCTTCAGGATGTATAAGAAGGCCAGGTTCTTCAGCTGGGGGTAGTAGTATTTGTTTGTGATCTCCCAGATAGAGATGCAATTACTGGAGGACAGTTGATTCTCCATGAACTGACAGCAGGCTTGGGTAATGCCGCTCACATCTAAGTAGTCAGCAGCTATTAGGAGCTCCTGGCAGTTTTCCTGGGTGATGTGGACCACCCCGGTGTAGCAGTAGTCCAGGATGTTCTTCATGATATGAGTTGACACACTGGAGATCTCAAAAACGTGGCAGTCAGGGCTGGACCAGCGAGTGAAGAGGGCTCTAAAGTATGTGCTGCAGCTACTCAGAACCAGCTTGGGTGCTGGGAATTGTACACTGTCCATTTTGAGCAGAAGGAATTCCTTGTGCACACGTTTGTTCATTTTTTTAGTCTCTTCTAATTCTTTCAGAACAATTGCCAACTTATTAGCACATGCCTCTTCATCCTCATCCTCCTCATCAGACTCTTTATTGAAACAGGCTTGCGTTTGTTCCTTCTGCTGAAGCTTCAACTGCAAATGCTCGACTTCGGTAACTTCTATCTCATCAATTTGAAACTCTTTCAACTGACTTTCAGGAAGCTTCTCTAAGGTATTCCGCAGTTCTTTGTTAGCTTCCAGACTGTTGCCAATTTCAGCTATTTTTGGGCAAGTTTCAACGTTTCTTGCACAAGTTTCCACAGTTTTTGTGCGAGTTTCAGCATTTTTCACCTGAGTTTCAACGTTTTTTGCGCGAGTTGCGTTTTTCTATCCATCGATTTGTTTAATGATCACCGTCTAAGTCTAAGTCTGCTCTGTCTGTGCAATGGTGTCTCTGTGTCTGAAAGGACTTACCCGCCAGTTCAACGGTCAAAGCCTTTGAACTTCAAAGATCAAAGCCTTCTTTGAACGTTGAACTATGTTGGCACTGCACTATGGCAAGCTCTCTTATTAGAGTTTGCAGAGTAATCAGTGAGAACTAAGAAATCTATGTATTTTTTTGTTTGTTTTTACGTAAATATTTAGTCAATAAAAAACTCTCTGTCACTTTAAGTTCACATGACAGGTTAGACCCCTCTGAAACACTGAAATACAGCTAACATCAATATTTTCAATCAATCTATATTTATAGCCCTTTACAACACCAATGGTGACCAAAGTGCTTTCCAATTAAAAACAGAAAATACAACAATACAAAAAAGACAGAACATTATATAGAATAGAACAATGTAAAACAATAAATAGTAAAACACACAGTGCAGAAAAATTACGTGCCACAAACTACTAAGTATTAAAAGCCATTTAAAATAAATGTGTTTTTAGCCTAGATTTAAAAAGGTTAAAATCAGTGATGTTACGAAGCTCAAAGGGCAGATTGTTCCACAGTCTGGGACCAGAGAAAGCTCCATCACCCCAGTGTTTGAGGCTCGGGGGACTTCCAAAAGAAGTTGGTTATTTGACCTTAAAGTGCGATTTGATTTTCGGACAAATAAAAGTTCGGTCAAATAACAAGGTGCTAAACCATTAAGAGCTTTAAAAACAAAAAGTAAAATTTTAAAATCAATTCTAAAAGAAACTGGAAGCCAGTGAAGTGTAAAAAGGACTGGGGTGATGTGCTGCCGTCGAGGTGTGTGGGTTAAAAAACGAGCTGCTGCATTCTGCACAAGCTGAAGGCGACTGAGAGCAGTTTGGGAGACACCGACATAAAGTGCGTTGCAATAATCTATTCTAGAACTGATAAAAGCATGAATGGTCCTTTCAAGGTCGGTGCGATTTAAAAAAGGCTTGACTTTAGATAAAAGGCGTAACTGATAAAAACTGTCTCTCACAACACTGTCAATCTGCTGTTCAAATTTGAAATTGTTGTCAAAAGTGACCCCAAGGTTCCTGACGGTCAATTTTAACTTTGATGACAAGCAATCAAAATCGGAAGATGCAGAATCACCAAATAAAATGTATTCTGTTTTGTTTTCATTCAAGTGAAGAAAATTTTGTCCTAATCACAACTTTAAGTCTTTAATGCAGTCAGTTAATGACTGAAGAGCACCATTTTTATCTGGAAACACAGGTAAGTAGATCTGCAAATCGTCCGCATAGCAGTGAAAGGCGAGGTTATGTTTAGTAATAATTGACCCCAGTGGCAACATATACAAAGAGAATAAAACAGGGCCCAAAATAGAGCCCTGGGGCACTCCACAAAACAGCGAGGCCACAGAGGACGAGAACTCACCAATCCTAACAGAAAAGCTTCTATTAGTCAAATACGACTCAAACCATTTAAGTGCAGTTCCTGTGATGCCAACATAATTTTTCAGGCGGGACAGCAAAATTGAATGGTCGACTGTGTCAAATGCCGCGGTTAGGTCAAGCAAAACCAAGACGGTGGGGCGTTTAGCATCAACCGACAAGGCAATATCATTGTGCACTTTAAGTAGTGCAGGTTCTGTGCTGTGCCGGGATCTGAACCCAGACTGGAATTTCTCTAAAACCGCACTGCTATCTAAAAACAACTGCAACTGCATTAAAACAACATTTTCAAGAATCTTAGAAATAAAAGGCAGATTAGAAACCGGTCTAAAATTTGATAAAACACTGACATCAAGCTGTGTTTTTTTGAGAAGAGGTCTCACTATGGCGTGTTTAAGAGAGTCCGGGACACAACCTGAGCTGAGGCAAGTGTTAGAAGAAAGAGAGACTGGTTCAAACTGACTGAACACTGAAGAGTGTGCGTCACTACCAGGCTGGACAGGCCCGATGCTGTGACTGGTCAATTGTCTCACAGATACCACTTTATCAACAAAAAAGTGTAAAAAGTTCTCACATGTGGAAACAGTGGCATCAATTATAGTTGAGGAGTGTGGATTCACCACAGAGTTAATGGTGTTAAACAACACACGAGGGCAATGTCCATTACTGCAAATAATATCTGACAGATATTTGCATTTTGCCTCTTTCATAGCTTGCTGATAGTGAGCTAAGCTGTCCCTCAGAAAGCCAAGAGACACATGTAATTTGTCCTTCTTCCACCGCTGCTCTGCCTGCCTACAGCGCTGTCTGAGAGCCCGGGTGGTATCATTTACCCAAGGTTCAGACCTGGGCTTGGAGGACCTGCGCGTGAAAGTAAGTTTGTCCAGCCCCCTCCTCTCAGCCACCTCCTCTACAGAGTCCAGAAGACAGCCCAGGACAGAGCTGGCCCTCCTGACCAGCTTATTAAGTCTCTTCCTGTCCCGCTCTGTGCTGCTCGGGGCCCAGCAGACGACAGCGTAGAGGAGAGCAGAGGCCACCACAAAGATAGAATATCTGCCATGGACAGGACGAGGTGGGCGGCGTCCCAGTTGACCATGGCAGCGTTCGGTCCTCGAGGTCGCTGCTGGACAGGTCCGAAGAGGCAGAACCATAGCTCGGGGTCATCGATTCCATGGGCCGCCGGCGGTGGGAGCCTCAACGCCAGCCTCCGAGCGAGAAGGTCCAGTAGTCAGGTCCAGAACCGCCGCACGACAGGACACCGGGTGGCCAGATGGAGGAGGTCTTCAGGCGCCTCACCGCATACCGGACAGTCACAGCCGTACCTGTCAGGGTGTATTGCGTGCAACTTGGTGCAGGTGTAAATGATCCTGTGTCTCAACTTAAAGTCAAAATTACTGACTTGGGGTGGGGTGTACCAATTATATATGTGGGCCCAGATGGAGGTAGTGTCATGTGTGGGAAATGTCTGTGACCATCTGTGTTCTGCAGAAGGGCGCCGAGCGACCCCGGCCACCAACAGCCGGTAAAAGGTGTGCATCTTCGTGTCCGTCAGCCTCGACATCCTCTCCCCCTATACAATATCAAAATCCAAAGAACACATGGCTTCTTCTTCCCCATTTACCTCCCCCGGGTCAGGGGGGGGCCTGTCTCAAACAGGTCACCCCACTTCGTCAGGACAGAGGACTGGATCACACTTGCCTTCCTGAGAATGTCAGCTCTCCTAAACCCAACCCTAGCCCTTATAAACCTGCCCCTGATTTCCTCTATGTCAAACCTGCCTGAGATATCTATAAGCTGTCCTACCTGTTTAATCCCCAAGCTCTCCAGAACCCCACTGAACATGCTCTCCCTCCTCCCTGGAGGGTCGGAGAGCATGTCAGGGTTGAAACGCAGAGGCATCTGCGCCACGCGGCCGTGAAGCCGGTGTCAAGGAACTTCTTGATTACTTTGAGATGCAACGCGCGCTTCTTAACAACCAAATCAATGAGTTTAAGTCCCTCTTGGTTGTGCTCGCCTATCATAACATTGTGTGCAATCAGCCCACATTCTCTTCTCCAAATAAACCTATTCATCACAATGCTAATTTTGTTTGCCACTGCGTTCGGCAAGTCGTACACGGTGAGGGCATGTACGAGCTTGGACAGGCACAAGGCATTGACGACTAAAATCCAAATGATCAAAGGAGAAGTTCAATTTGTCAACTGGACAAAGTTTGTTTGGTTGAAAACGTTTCGCCGCTCATCTGAGAGGCTTCGTCAGCTCCAAATCCAAATCCAATCCATAAAATCCAAATCCAAAATCCAAATCCAAATCCACTTTATTTCTGTAGCACATTTCATAAACAAACAGTTTCCAAAGTGCTGTACAGACAGAAAAACTAGTGACACAACAAACATCAGGTACTGTATATGATTCACTAGTCCCAAAACAATAAAACCAGTCAAATCAAATCAGAACCATGGAGTAAGTAAAAACAAGATAAAGTAAAATTAAATTAATTAATTAATTAAATAAAAAAGTAAAAAAAAAAAAAACAAAAAAACACAGAGGACCACACAACTCATGCGGGATTAAAAGCCAGAGAATAAAAGCCTTGCCCTTGATTTTTAAATCACGAAGCCGCCATAAATTCATGCAAGCATTAACGCTATTGTACAAACCTGTCCACAGATTGTCTCTACAGGCCGCCTCATTTCTCCCCAGTGGGACGCCGAGGACCCTGTAAAGGTCCACCGCGTTCCTGAGGCCCCAGGTGTTCTGAGCGGTTGCGAGGCTTCCGCAGAAAGCCACAGAGGACTTATCGAAATTTAAAAATTTTGTATTCCCTACCCGAGGGCCTCGTAAGTCTGCGCACGGCCCTGTCTTTCTTCAGCACAGCAGCGAGGGGTTCAGCCACTATGCTGTAGAGGAGCGCGCTTACCGGGCACCCCTGTCTGACCGACCTCCGCAAAGGGAAGGGGTCAGAGAGGAGGCCGTTGCATTTCACGCGGCTGACTGCGTTTGAATATAATAAGCGGATCCAATTGATGAACCCATCTTTGAAACCAAACCTTCCTAGAACGCGATAGAGAAAGCTGTGCTCTACTCTATCGAATGCCTTAGTGAAATCAACAGAGACGTGGATGCCACCCGTGGCTTGCATCTCCTTCAACAAATACTTTAAAGAAAGTATTGTGTCTGAGATGTCACGCCCTGGGATTCCGTACGCCTGCGTGTCCGCGACTATCTTGCCTATGACGCGCTTTAACCTACCTGTCAGAATGCGAGATAGGATTTTGTAGTCGGTGTTGAGGAGACTTATAGGCCTGTAGTTGGCCAGGCTAACTTTCTTGAAGACTAGGGTCATGATACCAAGAGTGAAGGAGTGCGAGCACCTCCCCTCCCTCTCGATATCATGGAACAGCGTGTGGAGAATGGGCGCCAGCCAGTGAGCAAACGCCCGGTAAAACTCAGCGGTCAGACCATCCTCCCTGGGACTCTTTGTTAAGGCCGACTCAGGAATAGAATCCGGGTTGCCGGCTTGGTAGGTGGGTGTGCTAACTACTGTGCAACAGTCCAGATAGAGAGAGCAGACTCAAGTGCAGAGGTTCAAATTAAAAAGATGTTCTCCATTTATTTTTCAAAAAACTCAGAAGGTCCACAAGCAACACAGAAAATCCAAAATTTGCAAAAAGCTTGGCAACACAAAAACTCTCCAAAAACATAAAAAATCCAAAAAACTAAGAGTATTAAAGATCGAGAATGCAAAAGGCTTAATCTTTAACAAGACACAAATTCTAGAGACTCATTAGGGACGTGGACAGGTAACAAAGACTCAGTGACAAACAACAGAAAACCAGGGCTTAAATACCCAGCCCAATTGATCACATGATCACAAGAACAATTGGAAACAGGTGGTAAAGAAATGAAATGGAGGGAAACAAAAGATCAAGCACATGTCCCACAGTGACCCCTAGTGTCCAGAAGAGCCATAACCCCTAACAGGACCCCCCCCTCCTATGAACGTCTCCGGACGTTCCTCGGACAGTCAGGGTGCGCACGGTGGAAGTCCACAAGTCCTTGTCCACAATATCCTGGGCCGGAACCCAGGAGCGCTCCTCAGGGCCGTAGCCCTCCCAGTCGACCAAGTACTGCAGTCCGCCTCGGACACGGCGGGAATTGAAGAGTCGGCGGACCGTGAAAACAGGCCCACCATCAATGATACGGGGGGGAGGCGGGGCCTTGGGGGCAGGGGAATGAGGCGAGGACAGGACCGGGCGTAGCGGGGAGACATGGAAGGTGGGGTGAATTCTAGAATCGGGTCTAGAAGGTTCCGGGTTCGATCGCCGGGTCGCCCAGACCTTTCCGTGTGTGTTCTGTGTGGAGTTTGCATGCATGGTCTGGGTTCGATCCCCGGGTCGCCCGAGCCTTTCTGTGTGGAGTTTGCATGTTCTCCCCGTGTCTGGGTGGGTTTCCTCCGGGCACTCCGGTTTCCCCCATCAACCCAAAACATGCACCATAGGTACTCCAGCTTAGGTCCTGACCAAACCGAAGCAAGAAGATCATGGAGATGGTCCCCGGGCGCCCTAATGTGTGCTGCCCACTGCTCCTAATATATGTATATATATATAGGATGGGTTAAAATGCAGAGAAGAATTTCTCCAGTGTGAGATCAATAAAGTTCACTTCTTCTTCTTCTTCTACATATATACATACACATATACATATACACATATATACATATATACATATATACACATACATATATACACATATACAGTACATATATATACATACACATATACACATATACATATACACATATACACATATACATATATACATATACACATATACATATATACATATACACACATATATATATATTAGGGGTGTAAAGATTAACCGATTTGGATCGGTTATCGGTCTGTGACCTCTGCGATCTGAGTGTACCGATCAGCGGAGCCCGGATCGGTCCAAATTCACTACGAAAGGTCCGATGCACCGGATTTACGGCCAAGAATTGGTTCTCGGCTCCTGAGCGGTCTCTCTCATGGCGCAGAAGCCGCCTGTGTGTGTCTGCGTTCTTTTGCGAACGGTGGGTGGTTCACTTACCTGGGGTTGAAGCTTATTGGCTGGTTAACTGCCAATCATGCGAGCGGGCGCGGGCTGTATGCGGAAGCGAGCACAAAATGTTTGCACTGTGTAGCCGTGTCCCAATTCGCATTGTGCGGAGGGCGGGTTTTTCGCTGCCTACGTCGTGTCTCGTCAGGAGATCTACTCTATGGGTAAGCTAAGCTAAGTTTCCTTTTATTGAGCTGTGGTTAAATTAATTTGGTGCGCTACCGCTATTTATGGACACGGTTCCTATACGTGGTTAACTTTTGTGCCAGTGTTGTGTCGCGTTGATAAAACTTTCACTGTCGGTCTGATGTTTCACTATCGGCTCAGTAGTCTGCACAGCAGCTATAGACCATAACTATTGTATGATACTAGCGTTTTTATTGTCACGGTTAGTGGATTGGGTGATTTATTTAGACAACATTCATGTATTGGCAATGTATATTTGATTTGGGCTAAAATTGACTTGGCTAATTTACTTTTGTGTGGAAAATACAATGTATAATCAGAATTGGTGCATTTCTGTATTAAATACTTATGATTTGTGTGTATAGAAATGTACTTCACACACACACAGATGATTTTTGTCTCAAAGGAGACTGAGGTAATGTTATGAGATGGAGAGAAAGTATTATTCAGTGTTAAGAGCTCTCTCTGATTTTCTTTTTTTTGTTAAGAAAAGTTAATTACAGGCATAAAAAAGACATGTTGGATTTAACATTCTAGTGTTTTCTATAACTGCCTAGTAATATCTGTCTTCTTGTCAGTGATATGTTGCACTTTTATACAGTTACTGAAACTGTGACTGAAGCACTAATTCTGATTCATTCAGATTTTTGCCTTTAATCGGCAACTTGCTTGTTTTATTTTATTTTTGATATCTACCTTATCTACCTTTGTACTGAATCGAAATTAACCGAACCGGATCGGATCGAATCGTATCGAATCGAATCGTACCGGATCGTTTACTAATTTTATGAATCGTCCCTGAATCGAATCGTAGCCTGTGAATCGAGATTCGAATCGAACCGTTTTGTGAGTGAAAGATTCACACCCCTAACATATATACATATACATATATACATATATATATACACATATATACATATATATATACATATACATATACACACATACATACATACATACATACATACATACACACATACAGGAGTGCGTTTGATGCACAGGTGGTGCGCCAAGAGCTGCGCGAGCTCGTGTGGCCGCGGCTACAGACTAGCCGTGTGCTAGCACACTAGCACGGTTTAATACGATGCCCCTGTCCCCCGCACATCCAACACAGGAAGCCAGGGCACTCACGCAACACATGGCCCGGCTGGAGACACCCCCTGCACACCTTCACCTGCCTGTCGTGTATGACTCTAAAGTACGCGGGCCCCTCTTCAGTGTTGAACCTGGCAGAATACGGCAGAGACCTGACAGCAGCAGTGAAATGTACCTTGACAAACCTAGTGCCGCCAGTGACGCCAGTCCCCAGCCACACTCTCCACCTCACCTCGGAAACAGCAGAGACTCCCCAGGAGTGGAGCTTCTGCAAAATTTCCTCCTCCTGGACGTACAGAGGCAGGCCCATGAAAGAGACCACCACCTCGTCCCTGCTGATGTCTCGCCCGTGGACTCTGGTTTCGCCAATCCGGAACCCATCCAGCAGCTTTTCCTTGGCTGCCTGGGACGCTACCGCTATCTCGTACTTGTCCTTGGTCTCCATGCGGCAGCCAAGTACAGTCCCACACACCTCCTGTGTAGCCTTCAGCAAGGCCATAGGGGACAGATCCGCTCCACCCTCCAGCTCCAAAAAGACCATCAGCTCTTTTTGGTATCCCACATTCCTATTTTTCCTCACGTCGCCACCATTCTTCTTCGTAGTATCCTCCGTTCTATGACCCGCCTTCTCAGTCGGCTTCCCCGCTGCTGCCTGGGGCCTTGTGGGGGCTGACATTGCGCTGTCCACCCGGGGGCGAGCAAAGCTCGCAGGGTAAAGAGAAATCGTCTCCCCCTCAGCCGGGACGCTGGGAGGAGGTGAACCAACAATCGAAAGGAGGAGAGAAGCCAAAATAATCCATAAAGTTCAAAGAAAAAAACGAAAAAAACACCAAACAAGGACCGTTCCAGCGGAGCTCACCACATGTACGTGTGCTCGCTTTGATGTCTTGTCTGGATTGGGTGTTAAGGCTCAGGTGGTTGCGCCCACACCAGTCCACAAAGTCTCTGATGACCGAGCGGTACTCCAGCTTGTTCCCCTCTGACACACAGCCCACAATGGCCGAGTCGTCAGAGAACTTCTGGAGATGGCAGCTGTCCGTGTTGTATGTGAAGTCTGAGGTGTAGATGGTGAAGAGGAAGGGTGAGAGGACAGTTCCCTGGGGGGCCCCAGTGCTGCAGACTACCACCTCTGACTCACAGCCGCGCAGCCGCACGTACTGTGGACGGTCAGTGAGGTAGTCGATGGTCCAGGCAGCGAGATGTCGATCCACTCCCGCGTCCTCCAGCTTCCCCCACAGCAGCGCTGGCCTGATGGTGTTGAAGGCGCTGGAGAAGTCAAAGAACGTGACTCTCACTCCCGGCGGTCTCGAGGTGGGTGAGCGCCGCTGCACCTCTACTCCTACGTTTGGTTTGTAGGCAAACGTAGGAGTAGAAGACGCCGTCATCTACTTGCTGATAAAGATAAGATAAGCTTGTCATGGCTGCCTGTACTGTTTTAAACACACACAAAAAAAGAAAAGAAAGTCCTTTATGGTGGTGAACACTGTCTGGGCCAGGCATGGGCAAACTACGGCCCGGGGGCCACATGCGGCCCGTTAAGCTTCTTAGTCCGGCCCGCCGAACTTGAAGAAATTATATTAATAAACCTTGTTAATGTTTTAATGTTTTAATTTCCCTGCAATTCTGGCATTTTCCAACAGCTGGCGCACTACATACACTGACCTTTGTTGAGGTGAGGCGTTTTGCTCCACGTTTGTGCTTTACTCTTTGACCCCTCAGCCTCCTGTAAAGATGAGCAGAGCTAAGAAAAGAAAAGTGGACAGAGAATGTCGAGTGTTTAATGAGTGGACAAGTAAATATTTTTTCACTGAATACTTATCAGCTGCTGTATGCCTGATATGCCAAGAGACTGTAGCGTTTTTTAAAGAATATAATATCAGCCGTCACTTTGCCACAAAACATGCTAACTATGCTAGCAAGCAGTCAACGAAAGAACGAAAGAACCTGAAGGAGAACAGAACTTTCAGTGCTCTAAAACAGTAACTGTTAGTAATAAAAAATCTGTATTTTATTAATAAAATTTCCTGTGTTTTAAGAGTCATTTCAATAAATAGCTAAATACTGTGGAACTTGAAAGATGGACATTTTGTTGTAATACTTTTTTTTAATTTTTAATTGAAATAAAGCACATGTTTTCTACATATCCCATGTTATTTTTAGTGTTTTTACCAAAACACTAAATCCACCTGCTCCTGGTCTGTCCCTTCTGTCAAATTTTAGAACCCTTTGTGGCCCACGAGTCAAAAAGTTTGCCCATCCCTGGTCTGGGCTGTCATCTTCATCTGGATCAAGTGAGACAATCTCATCCTGCTCTTACCACACTGCCCCCATGGAGCCAGAAAAATATGAAAAGTCCTTTTTGGGCTTCAAAAGACGGTGGTCCAGACTCTTCTTCCTCTTTCTGGAGCTCCATGGTCCTGGGGCCTGCCCCACGAGCCCCAGCACCGCCGTGGGGACCCGGGTACTTTTACATGCTCCCGCCCCAGCCACAGTTCCTCAGCTCCCCTTGCTCCTGGATCAGCTGGCATTTCAAGGACAAAAGGCAAAGGCTCAAGATGTGGCACAGGGACAACTTTAAGACATTTTGTACCATCGCCACAGAATTCAATCTTTGCGTTATATTTGATTTTTCATGCTTATAAACATGTTTCACATCTGCTCACACACACACACACACACACACACATTTATTTTTTTATTTTTACCCATTTTGTATTATGGTGAGCTGATTTACATGAATGCCCCAATTCAAATATTGAAGCTGTTAGATTGTGTGTATCATGCCTCTCTGAGGTTCATCACAAACTGTAACCCTCGCACACTTCACTGTGAACTTTACACACGTGTGGGCTGGTCAGCACTGGACACTCAGGCTCACTCACTGGTTATGTTCATTTATAAGGGTCTTCAGTGCCTGCTCCCCTCAGATCTGTGTGAATATCTTCAACCAAGAGCAACTGGACATTATTGTTTCCGCTCTCAGGAAGCACTGCTGTGACTGTGCCGAGTGTTCGCACAGAAGCTGGTAAAGGGCCGTTCCAGTATTCTGCTCCCACAACTTGGAACAATCTACAAAAAGACTGGAAACTAAAGGAACTGGTCTCTATAGGACAGTTTAAAATCTTGCTCAAAGGTTTGGAACTGAAATCTATGGTTTGTAAATGTTTTTAATTCTGAAACATTTTATTGCTTGTAATTGCTTAAATTGTTTTTAAATGGTTTTGTAATTGTATTGATCTGTGCCGCTGTCTTGGCCAGGACTCCCTTGAAAAAGAGATTATTAATCTCAATGGGACTTTCCTGGTTAAATAAAGGTTAATTAAAAATATATATATATATATTGAATAAAGTTTGGATCAATAAAGTTTGTCTAAGTCTAACTGTATTGTAAATTGTATATTTGTATATTTGATTCATGCAGGTTCATGTGTTGTCTTGTATTTGAGGCTTGAGTGACTCCAGGTCACACATGTAGGGTTCACAAATGTCATCTAACCATTTTGCAACAATAAAAACTACTATTAAAATGTCCCAGAGGGCGGCGCTCTGGGACATTTTAAATTCAATGTTAAGAAGAGGCTTAAAGAGAGCCGCTATCACATCACTGTGACACACAGTAATGTGTATTCACATCATGTTTTATTTTTGTATGTAATGGGAAAGTCACGCAAACAGAGCGCCAAACGCTCTCCTTCTTTAAACCTAGTGGCACTCCTGTCAGTGACTTGTGCCCGCTGACATGGCACGGTGGCACCGCCCGTGGCCGCGACAGACGAGTGCGACTGACATGTTTGTTACTGCACGAGTGAACACTCTGCAGCTGCACTAAGAACTTTAATGTACAGTTTTATCTGCAGACTGAACAAATCAGACAATGGAATAATAATGTCACTCACAGATTTGAGACTCAGTGCAATACGATGTCAGTCCAACAGGTGGAGACACTGGTGTGGCTCTTTTAAAAACATCAATGTTTATTGTTTTCAATCAATCAAACATTATTTATAAAGCGCTTTTCATACAGAATGTAGCACAAAGCGCCTTACAGTGATTAAGGATTAGAAGATTGACTTTTATTGATCTCACAAAGGAGAAATTGTTTCTGCATTTGACCCGGGGACCGTCCCCATGATTTTGCTGTCCAGGCCCGGTCAGGACCCAAGCCGGAGGACCCCACCCACGGCGCACGTCCTGGGCCGGTGGGGGAAACCGGAGTGCCCGGAGGAAACCCACCCAGACACGGGGAGAACATGCAAACCCCACACAGAAAGGCCCGGGTAACCCGAAACCGACCCGCTGTGAAGCACAAGTGCTAACCACTCAGCCACCGTGCCGCCAACAGAAAGAAGAAAAACAAACAAACAAATGAAAGAACAAACAAACACACACACAAACAAATTCAATCAAAGGTCAAGCTAAACAGGAGAGTCTTGAGCCACTCTTAAAAACATGAACGTTCTCTTTGGCCCTGAGCTCCTCCCCCTTAATATTTTTTGTCTGGCGCCGGGCCTGCTCCACAGACACAGGGAGAACATGCAGACTCCACACAGGGAGAACATGCAGACTCCACAGACACAGGGAGAACATGCAGACTCCACACAGGGAGAACATGCAGACTCCACACAGGGAGAACATGCAGACTCCACAGACACAGGGAGAACATGCAGACTCCACACAGGGAGAACATGCAGACTCCACAGACACAGGGAGAACATGCAGACTCCACACAGGGAGAACATGCAGACTCCACAGACACAGGGAGAACATGCAGACTCCACACAGGGAGAACATGCAGACTCCACAGACACAGGGAGAACATGCAGACTCCACACAGGGAGAACATGCAGACTCCACACAGGGAGAACATGCAGACTCCACACAGGGAGAACATGCAGACTCCACACAGATATTCGTGTTTGAATCCAGGTCAGAGGTGCGGACTTCATTGAGCTTGTCAAGATTAGACTGTGAGCAACTTTAAAATGATCACTGTGGCTTTTGGAAGAACGGTAAGATTAGTAGGACACTCTGTTTAAGAACTTGGTTTCAAAGGTGCTGTTTGGCTCAATTTACAATATTTGTCAAAAGGGACATTTCTTGTTCTGTTTTACAAATTGCCGTGTTAAGTCTATGGAAACTGGAGTTTGACTTTGGGTTGTTTGCATGATGCATGATCAAAAGGCCTTTTGACTGGCCTGTATTTTTACATGTTTTTAATGTATGTGTAAATGAGCTACTGTCAAACAATCAACAAAACGGAACACTTTTTTGCAGTTAATAGATGCTTTTATTTAGATGAGTGCAGGTCTACTCCTCAGCGGGATCGTCATGAGAAGGAGCGGGGCGAGGCGGAGCGTAGTCGGCCATGTTGGGAAGGTCAAACACCACGCAGCAGCTCAGGGCAGCACGAGCGTTCTCCATGTCCTGCACCCGAGTCCAAACTCCAGTGCTCACATCAAAACATTCAACAAAATTGATAATGACGCCATTGTGCCCGCCTACAACATACAGCCGATCATCAACAACCCCGATGCCAAAGTCTTCGCGCCCAGTCTGCATGTTGGGTAGGGGGCGCCAGGTGTTTGTTGTGGGGTTATAGGCTTCCATGGAGTTCATACCCCCATACCCCCCAATAGCGTAGATTTCATTTGCGTAGGCGATGACACTGAGCCCACGGCGCCTGTTGGCCATATCTGCTATCATGGTCCACTGATCGGTTAGTGGGTCGTAGGTCTCAGCTGAGGCCAGGTACTTATAATTATCATCCAAACCTCCACAAATGTAGATCTTTCCGTTGTATGCTGTGCTGTTGGCCTCGCTCCTCACTTTGTTCATAGGTGAAATCATGGTCCACTGATTGGTCTCTGGAGAGTATCTTTCAACTGTGTCCAGTATCTCCTCTCCATTGTGCCCACCCATGGCATAGATCAAACCATCCAGCAAAGCGACGCTAATGTAGGCCCTTTGTGAATGCATGGGTGCCACTTCTCGCCACGTGTGATTGGCCAGGTCGTACTTGTGGGTAGTGTTGAAATAGCCAGTGTAATCGCGCCCTCCAATCACGTACACAGATCCATTAAGGAACACTGTGCCGTGATTGGCTGTTGGCCTCCAGTCAGCGTTAGCCACGCCCATCCAGCAATTGGTGCGGTTGTCATAGACTTCAATTTTGTTGGTTGGACCATTTTTGTCCCAGCCACCTATAGCCATAAGGACCGCACTGGGCAGCCTTGGAGTGTCTAGACGGGTGGGGGGCAGGGCAGCATTGGACCTCCGAGCTCTGGCAGCCAATATGTCCCTTATGGTATTATTCACCACGTCCTTACAGTACTGGGGCAGGTTATATCTAAATATGCACTGACTGAAGTAGTTGGGGTGGATCAGAGCCACACGGACTTTTGCCAAGAGGTTGGCTAAGTACAGGTTCCTTTCCTCAGGAGCGTGCACAACCCATCTGAGGACTGCATTTAACACTGTGGTCTCCTCCCTCACGTTCAGCCGATCTTCATCAATCACTGAACACAGGTCTTCCCCAGAAATCTGGAGGAACTCTTCAGAGCTGGTCAAAACCTCTTGGAAATGCTTCAGGATGTATAAGAAGGCCAGGTTCTTCAGCTGGGGGTAGTAGTATTTGTTTGTGATCTCCCAGATAGAGATGCAATTACTGGAGGACAGTTGATTCTCCATGAACTGACAGCAGGCTTGGGTAATGCCGCTCACATCTAAGTAGTCAGCAGCTATTAGGAGCTCCTGGCAGTTTTCCTGGGTGATGTGGACCACCCCGGTGTAGCAGTAGTCCAGGATGTTCTTCATGATATGAGCTGACACACTGGAGATCTCAAAAACGTGGCAGTCAGGGCTGGACCAGCGAGTGAAGAGGGCTCTAAAGTATGTGCTGCAGCTACTCAGAACCAGCTTGGGTGTGCTGAGAACTGTACACCGGCCACATTGAGCAGGGTTTCATCGGTCTCAACGTCTTTCGCCAGGGCTCCATCGTCTTTCGCCAGGGCTCCATCGTCTTTCGCCCGGGTTTCAACGCCTTTTGCTTGAGTTGCGTTTTTTTCTATCCATCGATTTGGTTAACAGTCACCGTCTTAAGTCTGCTCTGTCTGTGCAATGGTGTCTCTGTGTCTGAAAGGACTTACCCTTATAACCTCTGGTCTGATGTGAGTCCAAGTGTTCTGTGAATCAAAAAACCAGATCAACGATCAAAGCCTTTGAACTTCAAAGATCAATGCCTTCTTTGAACTTTGATGATGGAACCCATGGTCACATGACCATGGGTCTGTACGCAAGTCTGAACGCAAAGACGTTAGACTGGGAGCATCCATTTCCGGTCTGTGTCAGAACAGGCGCGGCGCCATTTGGAGTTTATAGTAGAATTGAATTTAATCAATCGTCATATTTGCGGCTAAAGTTCTATTTAGGATTATTTTGCCCAGCTCAGCAGGGGCCCGGGGGCCATGTTTGGATCATACTTTAGAGACGCCCCAGGTTAGCAAAGTGCTAATGGACATGATAATGACTTTAAATATTCTTTTAAGTGATGTCACACAAACCTTCATGACAAACACTTAACCTGAGCCACAAATGACAGCATAAAAAGTGTTACTTAGGTTTTCGCCAGTTTATCCAAAGCGTTTTTCTGCACAGATCAGTAAGTGCGCCATTAACAGGTAGCGCAGGAGTTAGCGTTTATCTTTATCACAAACTCGCCGCTCCGTTCGTAAAGATCATTTTCTGTTGTTAAACTGTTGTAATTTCCTGTGGTGCGGCCTGCCTCGTGCTGTGCCCATATGAATGTGCAGGGAAAAGTACTCACCATGACGAAAAGTGCAAAAGAACATGAACATGAACCCTGCCTCATACTCCGGAACCCAATTTTCCAGCTTTACCCTCCCTTCTGTCATGGACATCACAGAACTTATTAAAAAATCCAAATCCTCCACCTGTCCCCTTGACCCACTCCCCACAGCCCTTGTTAAAACCTGCCTCCCTGTACTAGCTCCCCTCATCACCAATATTATCCACTCTTCTCTCACCTCTGGTACTGTCCCCTCATCACTCAAAGCCGCCAGTTACTCCAGTTCTTAAAAAACCTGGTATAGACCCCAACGATTTCAATAACCTCCGCCCCATTTCCAACCTACCCTTCATCTCCAAAATTCTTGAAAAGACTGTTGCCTCTCAACTCCACACCCACCTCAGTAATAACAATCTGTATGAACTATTCCAATCAGGCTTTCCACCCCTCCACAGAAACTGCACTCATAGAAATCACCAATGACCTCCTTATGGCAGCTGATACTGGTTTACTTTCCATCCTCATCCTCCTTGATCTTACCGCAGCCTTCGACACCATCTCCCACAGCACCCTCCTCCATAGACTATCTTCAATCGGCATTACTGACACCCCCCTCACCTGGTTTACCTCATACCTCACTGACCGCACACAGTATATTCATCTCAAATCACACACATCCAACACCTTTCCTGTCTGCACGGTGGTGCCCCAGGGCTCTGTCCTGGGGCCCCTCCTCTTTATCACCTACATACTCCCTCTTGGCCATATCTTTCTAACATTCATTTTCACTGCTACGTGGATGACACCCAGCTCTACCTTTCCTCCAAACCCTCCTCATCACTCCCACCATTCTCCCTTACCCTCTGCCTACAGGAAATCAACTCTTGGTTCTCCTCCAACTTCCTGATGCTCAATAGTTCTAAAACAGAAGTCCTCCTAGTAGCACTCCATCCACACTCTCCAAATCTAACAGCTTCTCCATGAACATTAATAACTCAACTGTCCATCCCTCTCCTCAGGTCAAGAGTCTGGGTGTCATCCTCGGCAGCACACTTTCATTTCATTCACACATCAATAATGTCACCCGGTCTGCATACTTCCACTTACACAACATCTCTCGTCTCCGCCCTCACTCCTCACACCACTGCCGTCCTAGTCTCCCCAACAAATCCCTTCAGAAACTGCAGCTCCTACAGAACTCTGCAGCCCGGATCATCACTCGGACCCCCACTCTCCATCACATCACCCCCGTACTACAACAACTCCACTGGCTCCTCATAAAACAGCTAATTCACTTCAAAATACTCATTACCACCTTCAAAGCATTACACAACCTCGCCCCACCATACATATGTGACCTCGTCCACATCACCACTCCATCCCGCACCCTCCACTCTTCCTCCTCTCTTCAGCTCTCTGTCCCCTCCGCTCTTCCTCCTCTCTTCAGCTCTCTGTCCCCTCCGCTCTTCCTCCTCTCTTCCTCCTCTCTTCAGCTCTCTGTCCCCTCTGCCCGTCTCGTCACCATGGGGAGTAGAACCTTCAGCCGCTCTGCTCCTCAGCTCTGGAACTCTCTCCCTCCTGACCTCCGGAATATAGACTCTCTCCCACTATTTAAATCCAGACTCAAAACCAGTTCAGACTGTCCTACCTCTC
Source organism: Paratrypauchen microcephalus (assembly GCA_036785185.1). Classification (NCBI taxonomy): domain Eukaryota; kingdom Metazoa; phylum Chordata; class Actinopteri; order Gobiiformes; family Gobiidae; genus Paratrypauchen; species Paratrypauchen microcephalus. The sequence goes on along the minus strand of JAVJIX010000416.1, from coordinate 27,418 downwards.
AGAGTCAATCACTCCAGTCTGATTTTGTTTTTATTTTGTTTTATATGTTTTATTGTTTGTTTGTTTGTGCTTTTTATTCGTTTTTAACCTTGTGCAGTGTCCTTGGGTGTTCTGAAAGGCCCTTTTAAATACAATGCATTATTATTATTATTATTTTAGGGGTGTGAGAATGTTGTTCCACTGTTCAATGACAAATGCAGGCTCCTGTATCAACTTTTGGTGAGCAAGCTCCCTCAAGAGTTGCTTTATGTTATCTGCTGTTGGGACCCTGCGGCAGTGGTGGATATCCACTGCATCCAACAACTCATCCTTATCAGCACTTTCAAAATCAGAAGTAGAAGATTCAAAAATCATTCTCTCTGACTCGGACACGTACTTAAAAAGTGTGTCCACGAGGTTGCTCTCCACAAAGCCTAAAACTGGAAGGAAAAAGGAAGATATTTCTCCTTTTGCCAGCCAAAACTGATTATCCGACACTTTCCCACTCTGGTTTACCAAAATCAAGCCTCAAGTATGGGACTTTGAAGTCATTTCCCACAGTGCACTGCTCATAAAAGTCATTCCAAAACTGACAATGCATCCCTAAAAACCCTGCATCCCTAAGTCAGTTAAATCCATATCAAAATCAGTAAGGCTCCCCTCTGCATTTCTTCCATCTAGAAAAAACAACCCCACAGCCTTATCAATCAAACCCTGTTTGTTTGCATCCTTTGGAACAGTTATTTTTCTAGTTCCACCGCCCTTTTTGGTTCGTACCTGCACAAGTCCTCCCTCTCTAAGATGCAACCACCCCAATTCAACTTTTCTCTGATTTTTCTCAGCATTGGATGTTTGGGTGTGACGCTCACTGCCTGAAACATCATCACCTCTGTTTCGTGCAATCTTCCCTCTCAGTCTCTCAAAAATCTTTGACTTGCGGCTTGTGGGTTCTTCTCCTTTACGCCGACAGAATCCGAAAACGGCAAGTGTGTCACCATAGGACGGTAGATATTCTTTCAGCTGCTCATCAGTCATCAGATGTTTTTTTGTTTTTTTTTTACTTAGAGCCCTTTCACCGGCCCACAATTTAAAGGAGACGGCCCATTGGTCCATCTTCAATATAGACAGTGGACTAAACCAATCAGGATATAGAGAGCGTCCCAGCCCTTTCTCTGCGCTGATCCCCGCCAGTTTCATAATCATACTGTTGAGCGAATGAGCGGGGAAACACGGAAATGCGCAAGAAAGCAGGTGCGGAGAATTAGCGGGCGAAAATATTAAAAAGCCTCACTCTGGAGGAGCTGCTGGAGCCTCCACGTCCTCTGCAGACCAGGCTGAAGGTGGACAGGGAGAGGAGCCGCCAGAGACTGTGGACAGGGAACACGAGGAAACCTGAGGGAACCCGAGGGAACCCGAGAGAACCCGAGAGAACCCGAGAGAACCCGAGGGAACCCGAGGGAACTCGAGGGACCCGAGGGAACCCGACGGAACCCGAGGGAACCCGAGAGAACCCGAGGGAACCTCAATCTCCCCAATGTGTATTCAAGGGAACAGCTCCTGTCTCTTTCTAAGTCCTCGGCGCTTTCTGGACCTAAACCGGACATTCCTGTGGAACTACGGAGAAGACCACGCAGAGGATGCCGCGCCGGAGCGAAAGTGAAACAGCGGAGGAGAAAATTCCGGCCTGCGGTCCCGTCAGTTCTGATGGGGAACGTAAGGTCACTGGGAAATAAGATGGACGAACTGTGTGCTCTTGTTCGGACCCAGAGGGAGTATGCGGTCAGCTCTATCATGTGCTTCACGGAGACCTGGCTTCATACGAACGTCCCGGACAACAACGCATCTGTACTCGGCTTTAAGACGGTGCGTGCGGACAGAGACTCGCTTCTTTGCGGTAAGAAGAAGGGCGGCGGGATTGCTGTGTTGGTGAACGAGAGGTGGTGTAATCCTGGCCACATTACTGTGAAGGAGCGTATCTGTGAGCCGGACATCGAACTTATGGTTGTGGGACTACGTCCATATTATTTACCAAGAGAATTTACGTCTGTGCTGTTCATTGGAGTTTACATCCCTCCCTCGGCGGACGAAGAGGGAGCCCGGGACAGAATACACACGGTGGTCACTGCTCTGCAGTCAAAGTATCCTGAGGCATTATTACTGATTTCTGGGGACTTTAATCATGCCACATTGGACAGTGTCTTACCCACATTCCATCAGTATGTGGATTGTAAGACTCGGGACAACAAAACTCTGGACTTACTGTATGCTAATTCCGGGGAGGCATACAGTGTCACTGCCCTGCCCCCACTGGGACGATCTGATCACAATCTGGTCCTGTTAACACCTCAGTATGTCCCTGCAGTGAAGAGGCTCCTGTCACCACTAGAACTGTGAGAAGGTGGAGTGACGATGCCATCAGTGCCCTCCAAGACTGCTACAGGACCACAGACTGAAATGTGCTCTGCTCAGCCCATGGGGAAAACATGGACAGCATGACGGAGTGTATCACAGATTACATTAACTTCTGTGAAGATACGGCCATCCCCACACGCACTGTTCGCTGTTACCCCGACAACAAGCCCTGGATCACCAGCAAGCTGAAGGCTCTACTCAATAAGAAGAAGCCTTCAACTCTGGTGATAAGGACGAGTTGAGGAGGGTGCAGCAACAGCTAAAAGTCCAACTGAGGCGGGGTCAGGAGGCTTATGGGAGGGAGTTGGAGGCTAAACTCAAACAAAATAACACTAGAGAGGTCTGGAGGGAAATGAAAGCTCTTTCTGGTCTCTCCAGACCCAAACAGCAAGACAACAGCCCAGACAGGTCAAACTTACTTAATTTACATTTTAATTGCTTTTCCTCAATTGGCACCTCCATCTCTACACCTCTCAGAAACCTAATCCACACCTCTGTACAGACCACTCATCAGCCCATCACCTCTGCACCCACGCCTGTCCCCACCTCCACGGAGAAAACCCAGCTCTGTCTCCTTGTCACCTGGGCAGGTGAGAAGGCAGCTGGAGAAAGTGCACCAGAACAAGTCTCCAGGACCTGACCAAATCAACCCCCGTGTGCTAAGAACTTGTGCAGCACAGCTCACTGGGGTCCTGCACTTTCTCTTCGCACTGAGTCTGAAGCTTGAAAGGGTACCGGTGCTTTGGAAAACCTCCTGCATTGTGCCAGTGCCCAAGAAGCCTGTCCCATCTGGACTCAATGACTTCAGACCAGTTGCGCTGACATCTCATGTCATGAAAGTGTTTGAGAGACTTGTTCTGGCTCAGCTCAGACCCCTGGTGGCTCCATCCCTGGACCCTCTACAATTTGCATATCAGCCCCACATGAGTGTGGAGGACGCTGTAATCTATCTTCTGCAGTGGGCTCACTCACACCTGGATAGTGTTAAGGGCTCTGTGAGGATATTGTTCTTTGATTTCTCCAGCGCCTTTAACACAATCCAGCCCTCTCTAATGGGTGAGAAACTGCTCAGGATGAGTGTCAGCTCCTCCACTGTCTCCTGGATTACTGACTACCTGTCAGGCAGACCTCAGTACGTGCGACTGGGGACCACCCTGTCTGACACTGTGGTCAGTAATGTGGGAGCCCCTCAGGGTACAGTCCTGTCTCCGTTCCTGTTCACTCTGTACACCTCTGATTTCCAGTACAGCTCAGAGTCCTGCCATCTGCAGAAGTTCTCTGATGACCCTGCGGTGGTTGGGTGTATCAGGGATGGACAGGAGATGGAGTACAGGACGCTGATTACAAATTTTGTGAAGTGGTCCCAGGCAAACCATCTGCTCCTGAACTTGGACAAGACCAAGGAACTGGTAATTGACTTCAGGAGGATGAGGTCACCTGTGGAGCCTATTAACATCAAGGGTCATAAGGTGGAGCTCGTGGACTGCTACAAGTACCTGGGCGTTCAGGTAAACAACAGGCTGGACTGGAGAGACAACTGTAATGCTGTGTACAAGAAGAGCATGAGCAGACTCTACTTCCTGAGGAAGCTCAGGTCTTTCAATGTGTGCAGTAAGTTACTGGAGATCTTCTACCAGTCTGTGGAGGCCAGCGCCCTGGACTCTGCTGTAGTCTGCTGGGGGAGCAGCACCAGGAAAAAAGAGACATCGGACGGATTGACAAATTGATCCGTAAAGCTGGTCACGTGATCGACTGTGAGCTAGAGACATTTGTCACAGTGAGGGACAGGAGGACACTGGACAAACTGCTCTCCATCATGGACACTCCTGCTCACCCACTGCACCAGACCATAGAGGGACAGAGGAGCTCATTCTCCAACAGGCTCCTACAGCTCCACTCAAACAGTGAGAGGTACAGGACGACATTCATACCATACTCCCTACAAGTGTACAACAACTCACCTTATGTAACAGATAATACTCCCTACAAGTGTACAACAACTCACCTTATGTCACAGATAATACTCCCTACAAGTGTACAACAACTCACCTTATGTAACAGATAATACTCCCTACAACTGTACAACAACTCACCTTATGTAACAGATAATACTCCCTACAACTGTACAACTCACCTTATGTAACAGATAATACTCCCTACAACTGTACAACTCACCTTATGTAACAGATAATACTCCCTACAACTGTACAACTCACCTTATGTAACAGATAATACTCCCTACAACTGTACAACTCACCTTATGTAACAGATAATACTCCCTACAACTGTATAAAGCTGGTACTGAACATCATATTTGATACTGTATTTTATATTTACTACTACTTTTTTATTTAAATCTGATTGTATATATATATATATATATATATCTATTACCATTATCTTATGTATATAATTGTGTCTCATCTGACACAGGTCTACTGCTCTTTGGTTGCTTTTCCATCTATTTTTCTTCTTGTTCTTTCACCCTCTGTTTTTATATATTATATTATATTTGATGAGTGAGCTACCGTACCCAAAGCAATTTCCCTTGTGGATCAATAAAGTCTAAGTCTAAGTCTAAGTCTAAACTAAAATAAAATACATTTTAATTAAATACAGTGGTCCCTCGCTGTTTCGCTGATTTTTTATAGTGTATCAACACGTATTGTGTTCTGCATCCTGATTGGCTAAAGGACTGTAGACCTTTGTCTTTGTCAGTCATTCTCCTCCGTGTCTCCTGTACAGAATATGTTCAGTTTGCCAAATTTATATAAATGTTCGATCACGAGCAGTGTGACTCTGAAGACTGAGTGGTCTGGCATTTGAGCACATGCCAGAAGGGCCGAGGCCGTGCTCTATTACGGATTTGACCACGTGTCCGCGCGCACACTTCTCCGGGTGGTCAATGCGCATCGGGAAGTAGCGGCAGTGTTTCCGCATAACGAACTGGTGGAACCTGGAGTCCAGGCGGCAGAACCAGTCCTGAGAGCGCACGGATGCGTTCTCACTACAGTTCTGTGTTTGGTGCAGAGCTGTAGAACCCCTCCCCCCCGTTCCACAGACTATGGGGCCACTTGTAGTTGTAAATTGCCAGGGCCGATGATCCCAGTCCGTCACTGCTCTGAAGTGCTGTATGTTTACAAGTTTTCTCCCCAACAAAACCCGCAACAGCGCAGCGGCGCCAGGCGCCTCAGTCAGAGGAACTGTGAAATACACGCATATTTATACACGCAATATAAAACTGACTACTTCATGGATTTTGCCTATCGTGGGTTATTTCTACAACGTAACCCCCATGATAAACGAGGGACCGCTGTACTGAGCCGCATCAGAGCTATTCCCTGTATAATAATGTATATTGCCATCATCATGGAAGATTGCCAGGGTTACCCCAGTGTTTAAGACAGGAGACAAAACAAAATCTGAGAACTATCGACCAATAAGTATTTTACCAGTCATATCAAAAGTTGCAGAGAAATGGGTTGCTGCTCAGCTAATTCAACACCTAATCTATAGTGTAACATCCCTCCATCCAATGCAGTTTGGTTTTAGGAAACATCACTCCACAGACACAGCCACTTGTTACTTTCTAGAAAATTTAAAACATCTACTAGACCAGGGCGGCTTTGTGGGTGCTGTATTCCGGGACTTGAAACGTGCCTTTGACACCATCAATCATAATGTTCTCCTTGCCAAACTAACGGAGTTCAAGTTCTCTAACAGTGCCCTCTGCTGGATGAAATCATACCTGACAGGAAACAATTTGTACAAATAGAAAATTCCCAATCTAATAATAATAATAATAAATATAGCCGCAAGCGGCGATGATCAGCCCTCTCTTGCACTCCCTTTTTTCTAGCTGGATGCATGTGTGGGTTTGTGTTATCTGCATGTGTGTGTGTGTGTTGAATGCCTGGGGGTGAGGTGGGGAGGGGTTATTTGTTTCTCCTTTTAATTTCAATTATTTTAAGAGGAGGGTCACTCATAACCCTTTCCTGCACTGTTCTGTTATTTTCTTTTTCTTTTGTGTGTATTTTTGTTCTTTTAAATGCTGGGTGCAAACATTAATAAGTAAATTGAATAAATAAAAATATGTGGACAGAAAATGGTGCCTTCAACACCAGGTCACATGTTCTACCCAATATGGTTGGTTGCCTAGCAACAGCGTAATATATATTTTTTATTCCTATTCCCATGATGCATCTATGTTCCAAATTTGGTGTGGCTATACCAAAGATTTTGTCAGGCGTCCTATTGGCGGGGAGAGATGTTTGGCCTGTTGCCATGGCAACCCGATGAGGCATGGCTTGTGGTCACCATTGACTTTTTTCATTGACAACATGCCACGAATATTTGTACCAAATCTTGTATGTGTACAACAAAGTTGAATTTTGCAGTTCTATGCAATTACCCTAGGGGGCGCTATCGTGACCATTTTATATTTTCTTGCATCAATCTGTTCAAGGCCAGGGTGTCAACCAACGATTAAAGTTTGAGTGAAATCAGCCAAAGTATGCGTGAATTATCACTTGTCAAAGTTTGACAGGAAATTACGCCTTTGCCACCAGGTCACATGGTCTATTCAATATGGCTGGTTGGTTGCCTAGCAATGGTGTAATATACTTTTTTGTTCCTATTCCCATGATGCATCTATGTACCAAATTAGGTGTGGCTACATCAAAGTTTTTGCCGGGCATCCTAATGGCGGGGACAGATGTTTGGCCTGTTACCATGGCAACATGACGCGAGATGGAGTGGGGGTGTCACTGTCTTTTTTGATCGAGACCATGTCCCGAATGTGTGGTCCAAATTTGGTGTGTCTACAGAAAAGTAAATTTTTTCTGTTACTTGGAATCTCCCTAGGGGGCGCTATTATGGCCATTTTAGATTTTCTTATATCAATCTGTGTAGGGCCGGGGTGTCCACCAATGATTAAAGTTTGACTGAAGTCGGCCAAAGCATGTGCGAATTATCATTCGTCGAAGTTTGACAGGAAATGGCGCCTTCGCCACCAGGTCACATGGTCTATCCAATATGGCTGGTTGGTTGCCTAGCAACGACGTAATATACTTTTTTGTTCCTCTTCCCATGATACATCTGTGCACCAAATTTGGTTTGACTATGACAAAATTTTTGCAGAGGATCCTAATGGCGAGGACAGATGTTGGCGGGGTGTCCACCAACGATTGAAGTTTGAGTGAAATCGGCCAAAGTATGCGCAATTTATCGCTCATCGAAGTTTGATGGCGAGCCGCAAAAACAAACCCGAAATTTGTGGCGTTGTCACGGAAACACCGTTCACTCTTTTAGAACGCTTTTAACAACTTTTAATGTCCAACTTGTCTAGATGATACAGCACGATTCTGGTGAGTCTGGGTCAAAAACCCTAGGAGGAGTTCGTTAAAATACGAAGACAGGAAAATGCGCCTTCGGCGCCGGGTTGCGTGCTCGGGCCAATATGGCTGACTTCCTGTTGGTCACCTAGCAACGGCGTAATATATTTTTTGGTTCATAACGACATGACCTATCCACCACCCGAATTTCATTTGTCTACGACAAAGTTCATTTTTCTGGTATAGCCATAGGCGCAATGTATTTTGATTTTCGAGGTGGCGCTGTGGAGCCATTTTTAAAGATTTTTTAATACAGATTATTTGTAAATTCCTTTTTTGGCGTTCTTGAATTTTGTGCAAAATTTCATGAGTTTTCGTCAGTGGGAAGTACCCGAACCTTGAAAAAAGTGGTTGGGAAAATAATAATAATGAGAAAAAAAAACAGAACAATAACAACCACCTATGGTGGCACTATATATATCAATGGAAAGGGCTCGCGTCCAGTAACGCACCCGTGGGGTCCATTGTCAATGACGAGCGCGTTGCTCTCTTCATTGACTTCATCGATTGCTCTCTTGCCCAATGCACATTTTTGGCGTTTACGATGGTTAACAATTACAATTATGCTGCTTTCGCAGCAATGGGCAGTGCCAGTCTGTGCTATTGGATGGCATGAGTGTCACTGTAGTGTGGCATTGAGTGTTTGGAAAAGGGAGAGCGCTTCGCGCTCTGGTTTTGTGGGCAAAACCACGCGCAGTGTTGACTCAAAACAAAGCCACTGCTGCCATAAAACCCCCAGCAAAGATATAGAAGAGAAGAGAAGAACTCGAAGAAAGAGAAACAGATGGAATAAATGATAGTTCATACCATTCAACTGACATACACACAAGTGAACACCTGCTGCTTGTTTAGGGTAATTTGCCCAGGTGTACAATGGTGTTTAATCATGCTGATTAACGAGCAAGCACAGGACACCGCAAAGCTCACAGACATATTAACCGGGTAACCTCTACGACAGACACATGTAAACCAACACGAATAACTTTGTGAAAAGGCATGATAAGTTTTCGCATGACCATCATAAATGGCATTTGACATGACTGAGATCACATCTGTGACTCGTGAATTAAGTCGTAGTATGTTACTTACCCCGCAACGCAAGTGCGGTTGGCGGTCAGCACGTAGTTCTCGCGCTTGTTGATGATAGCCCAAGCATTGTACATGGTCGTCTTGTGGCCTTGTCTTGAACTGGGGAGAAGATGCCAACACGCAAAACTCCCCATCGATATCGTGGTATTTTACCTCCTGTACATGGCCACACACACCAAACTGGTCGGCATCCATGGATTTGTATGCGCGCACTTTCTCTCTTGTATACACGCTGGGCTTCTCCACTAAATAACAGTGGATATCTGTCCACTGTAAATCTGGCCACTTTCTGCGGTCGTACTGCCACTCCGTGATCGCATAAGGATCTGGTAATCGAACCCCGTTGCTCAACGTGAGCTTTTGAATGTAGCTCTCCCTGTCGTTCAGATACTACGCTATGGTCCGCCATGGTTGATTCTGGGTCAACAGTGCGCGCACATGCCGGTGACGTCACGTCTGTTTACTAACTGTAAAGGGGTCTATATAACGCCTTTCATGACACCCAAAGCACTTTACAGTTCATTGTTCATTCACTCCATTCACTCCACACTTGGTGGTGGTAAGCTACTTTTGTAGCCACAGTTGCCCTGGGGCAGACTGATGGAAGCGAGGCTGTCAGACTGCGCCACTGGCCCTTCCGACCACCTCCAGCAGTGATACACACTCCACTTTCATACTAGGCAATGTGGGTGAAGTGTCTTGCCTAAGGACACAACAACAGTTTTGTTTTTTTTTTGTTTTTTTTTGCAACTGGCGCCCCCCTGTGGCACCTGGAATTCCCACTGGTCTCCCATCCAAGTACTGACCAGGGCCTTGCATAGCTTCTGAGATCTGACGGGATCAGGCTTTGACAAGCAGGTATGACCACACACACTCTTCCTTTCTAACTTGCTCTGCTGGAGTCCCTCAAGGCTCAATATTAGGACCAATCTTATTCAGTCTTTATGTCAATAACCTACCCAATGTATGTAAAAGTGTAAAAATGCAATTATATGCTGATGACACAGTATTATATGTTCATGCACAATTTAATTTAATTTAATTCAGGGACAATGCACATTAATAAACATTTACATGTAAATATGCTAGAATTAGCCCAAGGGCTATTTTTCATCTGTAGTCCCTGGACAGGTGTAAAGTGTCGACCTGCAGGAAGTAAAATACAATAAAATAAAAACAGGTTATTATTTACACTCTAAAATCATTCTTACATACAGTCGCATACAGCTCCAAGCCATTATATTCTGTCATAAAGCCACATTCAGCCACATACATTCATTTTCAGCCACAAGCACCACATACACCACATACCATTGTGTGCAGCCACATACAGACACATACAAACTCATTAAAAAAAGTCAAACAACAGGAACACAAAAGAGGCAGGATGGCGACAGGGGCATCGGGAGGTGGATGTTAGTGGTGACAGGACTGATTCTCAATTATCCATTTTCTTTAGCTGGAATTTAACAAAAAACGAAAAGTGAAGCTGCTGCAGTACTCTCTGGTGCCATGTGACTTGCGTACATCTCAACACTAAAAAAAAAAAAACAGTCTGTATGTTTTTCTCGCGGCAGCCAGCAGAGGATGAACAACCATGTGTGTTAGTCTGGAGAGAGACTGGATGTGGTGGAACAATTTAAATATCTTGGAGTAGTTTTTGATTCCACTTAAAATTTCACATATCATTAAATTCAATCTGTCAAACTTTAAACACATAAGACCTTCTCTGACGACAGAGTCAGCAAAGGCTTACATACATGCCATGATATTTAGCCCCATAACCGACTGTTATACCACACGCTCTCACACTTCAGAGGCTGTTTTGCAGCCACTAAAGTCTCTCTTCAAGAAAACACTGAAAACTTTGGACAAAAAGCCTTTACAGCATCATTATTGTAACATCCTAAGTAAGTGTAACATTTTGGATTTTATTTATTTATCAGATATTTATGGATGCTTGTCTCATTTTTAAAGTTTTAAACGGGCTCGCTCCTCCTCCCTTACTGGATTTTATAGGTAAAAAACCTGGCGAGTGAGTAAATACCAGAGCATCGACCAGAGGAGACTGTAAAATAGGAACTGTGGCACCTTCAGCCTTTAAAACAGCTCTGAAACATTGTTGAAAACTAACCAGACGTGCTCACACACGTAGATTATTCTGACTTTTGGAGATGGGTCTATTGCACCTACACGCTCTTGGTGAAATGTCTATTGTGTTTTCTGTTTTCTCTGTTTGTGTGAATGTGTTTTGTTCTTACCTGCCTTAGGACGACAGATGTAAATTAGCTATTGTGCTAACTCCGGCATATTTGGGTCATTCCAGAATTGGAGGACATTTTACGTCCCCCCATCAAATATTAAATATTCCACATACAAAATACTAAAACATACAGTTTCTGAGTGAATTTACTTGTCCTGAGAACAAATCTAAAAAAAACTGAGAGAAAAGAATGCTTGAAAATAGTTTTTAAAATACCAAATATGTCTGGATTTCCCCCAAAATGACATTTTCCTCTTGTCCCGCCCCTCGAATGACCAAACTGAATCAGAATCAGAAAGACTTTTATTGCCTTTGTCAAGTGAACACAATTCACAAAACTACGAACTTGTCTCTGTGATAAGGTGTGAACATAAAACACTAAATAATAATAGTAATAACTATAATATAGACACTAAATAATAATAATAACTAAAATATAGCTATAATATAGTCAAAAATAATAAAGTAAAAAATATTATACAATAAAAAAATAATAAACGTCTCAAATAAAACAGTTAAAATTAAATTAGATTTTTTTTTTTTGTATAATTTGTTTATAACTATGGGAATATTTGTTTTAATAGACATAATATTTCAAATAATAATGATTATTCATGAACATGTGTCCCACAACCTGCACCAACCCTGTTACCAGAACATTTTTAGTCTGGGAGAAGAAGAAGAAAGCAGAACCACATGATCAATCAATCAATCAATCAATCAACAGTGAACCACATGATCCCCTGGACTTGACTTGAATGGGTAGAATAAAGGTTTGTCTTCTCTTCTATTTTTCATATTTTTATAACATCATTAGTCTTGATTGAATGTCTCACTCTGCCTCATGAACCCTGTTATGCAAATGATCAGAATAAGACAATTATTATTATTTTTCCTTTACTTATTTGCATAAATAAGTTTTTCCTCTTGATTAGCAGTAACAGCTAAACAGCTTCTACTCCTGAGATAAAGTGAACATTAGTGCGGATCTGCAACCCTGTTACCTGCAACCCTGTTAGTCTGATTAGAGGAAATCAATAAATAAACCAAATAAATAATGGAATAAAAATTGTACCATTGATCCGTAAGCTGAGCTAATCAGGCATTTGATAGTTTATTACCTATTATTGATGAATATGTAGCAGAAACTCAGGTTCCCTGGGGGAAAGTCAGTGACTTACCAGTTGAGATAACCAGCAATAAAATAAATAAATGTATTTATTTATTAAGTAAGCTCATTTGGCCTTTCTGTGTGGAGTTTGCATGTTGCTGGGTTTCCTCCGGGCACATGCCCCACAGGTAAAATCCTCCAAAGCCTAACAATAAGATCATGGAGATGGTCCCCAGGCGCCTGAAAGATGAGCTGCCCACTGCTCCTGAAAGGATGGGTCAAATGCAAAGAAATAATTTTCCTTCAGGGATAAATAAAAATAATAAAAATAAAATTAAAATTAAAAAATTAAAAGAATAGTTCAAGTCTAATGTAAAATGTCCGAACAATGCAAAAGAAAGCTCATTATGCTCAATTAGAAGAGGGGGGGGGATTAAATACATTTTCTTCTTCCCACTCCTTTATGGGCAAATGTTTTGTTTTTGTTTTTTTCTTGCTGTTATTTCTGTTATTGCACTTTTAAAAGAATGTAAATTGCTTACTTGCCCAAAATTAATTAATCAATTAATTAATTAATTAATGCTTACTCAAACATGGCAAATGGAGAAATTCAATTTGTCGACTGGACAAAAGTTTATTTGGTTGAATCTGTTTCTTCTGCTTCTTCAGTTCTGGTCAGACGCTGGTGGACACTGCCTATATCTGCCTGAAGGGGGCGCTCACTACACTGACATGACTGTGAGACTCCCACACCTCCTTGTTTCCAGTTGGTGTTAGTGAGGTGGGCCTGTTAGATCTGCAGTGGGAGTGGAGTGTGGGTCTTGTTAGAACCATTCAGGACAATAATGGTGTTTTCACCTCTGGACCTGACCTGAGGGCTATTCCACAAAAGCTACTAAGCGCAAAGCTCGACTTTATTCGACAGTTGGCGCTAGTTTTAGTGAGAGTTTGGTTCCACGACGCTCGCTAACAGGTTTTAGCGGAAAAATCTCCGGTAATTTAAAAATATGTTTTTGAACCGCTGTCATTACGACATTAACATATAGAAGAATTCCAGAGGTGTCTCAGAGAAAGACTTTGGTCGAGTGGTTATGCCCTGTGTCTCTCATATGGGCGACCCGGGTTCAATTCCCGCTATTGACCTATTGATGCCCAAGTCAAATTTGAGTTAAATTTTCACGCATTTATATTTGCAACATATTACAGAAATGGAAATGAATTTAACCTACAATTATTGTTATCATCACATAACTTATATCAGCTGGGCCTAACATCACTCTCACTTGACGACATTGACACTTTATATTTTATGTGACATCTCTATCAAAGAATACAGTTACAGGTAAACCTTTACTTTTAAAACAAAATGTAGCCAAATAACACACAAATACACTCCATGATGCAACATTTGCAAAACAAATTTGCTTCAGAGATGCTGTGCAAGCCTCTTTAATGAAATCCTATTTATCAATTTCCATCAATAGGCATAAAACAATAAAAGACATTAGGTATGACATTCTGGTGTGAGGCCACTGCTGGAGGACTGCTGAGGGTCAGGCAAGGCACTGCTGGAGGACTGCTGAGGGTCAGGCAAGGCACTGCTGGAGGACTGAGGGTCAGGCAAGGCACTGCTGGAGGACTGCTGAGGGTCAGGCAAGGCACTGCTGGGGGACTGCTGAGGGTCAGGCAAGGCACTGCTGGAGGACTGCTGAGGAGGGTCCAAGTGTACGCCATCTTCAGTAACTAGAACACAAACATACTATTAAAATACACAAATGCTTGGATCACAGCTGAGGCAAGCATTAGCCTAGAGAAAACCTTGAATATACTCCTCACGAGAACTCGCAGGAAGGATCTTTGATGGGGTCCCTCCTTCAGTTACCTCCACCAGTGGGCGACCCCGGTTTAGGGCCAGTGCCAGCTCCTCTGCAGGTGAAAGGTTTTGAGGGGGGCTCCCACCTCCTGCACTGTAAGCCCGGATAAGTTGAATTTACTTTAAAAATATGAGGAAACCGGTTGCCTTAAAAAAAATTAAGTAATGTGTAATCAAAACTTGAGTGAATTAAACTTAAATGCTTGATGGGAATGGAATTGCTATTTTAAGTACAACACACTAAATGCCAAGTTTATTTAACTTAAAATCTTTTGTTAAACCAATTGTTTAGTATAATCATTAAATGTAATATGTTAATATGTTAAGTTCACTGTACTAAATTCCGAGCTGATTTAATTCAATATCAACATTAATTTTAAAGAACAAAAAAGAAAATAAAATAAAATTTACTTTTTCTCTTTTATTTTGCTGTAGAAGTTTAAACTTCAAACTACAACATGGAACATAACGCCCTGCGTTAAAATGTTTCATTCTACATAAACACTTCTGATATTTAAACAACTCCATACAGTAACATCACAAGAAATCACATTAAAATAGGTGGATGAATATAACATTATAGCCCTCTGTTCAAATAAAACATATACCACTTTACAAAAAACACTTTGCAAAAAATTGGAGCAGAAAAAATAAAATAAAATCTCCACTCAACATCCAAATTCTGGGTCCACAATACTGATAAGATTATTACTGAGAAATGGTTACAGAGAGAGAGAAAGAGAAAGAAACACACACCACAGAGAGAGAGATGAACTACCACACCAAAATATGAGCTCTCTAAAGCAATGTCGACAATAGCACTCTGAGTCTTCCACAAAAGCATGCTACAGATAAAAGCTACACATCACTGAAAAGGTTTGTAGATTACTTTTTTTTAATTTTTTTTTTACCTTTAACACTCTCAAACCCTGAGGTGTACAAAAACCTGGTTAACCAAATAACATGTCCAAACAAATTCAATGACAGTAACTGGAACATTTACCCATGGCCTCATTGTCAGTGTCATAAGACAAAGTGAAAACAGTACACAAACAGCAGCACACTTTTCTAAAAGTGCATTATTAAAAACTAAGCACCTGATATCTGGAACAGTAGCATAAATACTTGAAACTCATTAGACTTCAAGCTGATTTTTCAGCGTCTGAATTTTGGGTGCCAGCTCACTTTTACCCAGGTTGAACATTATCTGTTGGACAAAGTAAAAAGTGTTTTTCATGTACTTTGGATAATCCAGGTGTAGGGCTTAAATCAGCCCAAAAAGGACAGAAGGACAGAAGGACAGAAGGCCTGAGGAAGGTTGAGCAGCTCGTCCATCACCACACTTCTTCCAGGATGATTCCCACTCTGGACGGGTTCAGCTGAGGACTTTCCTCATCAATGCACAGGATTCCCACTGGAGTCTGACTGTACAAGTCATTGCTAGTTGCATCCTGACAAGAAAAAGATTGACAAGTACGGGACACAATCATATCAGTTAGATATTTCAAATGAAAAGCCTCAGAAAATGACAGTGAACTGAATGTAATTACTGAAAGGACAATAAAGACTGGTCATATTTGGATCTGTGTGTTGCAAGTCCTGATTCCAAAGCGGTCTGTCTGGTACCTTGGCAACTTAGGAAATTTTTACCACTTTCAGTCCCCATCAGGTTGAATCTGTGATCCTGTTTAACAGGAAACCCAAAACTTGGGCTAAAACGTTGGGCTAAATTCCAACTGGTGATATGAAAAGTACAAAAACAATTTTGGCGCATGTCAAAGGAATCCTACAACTACATGATTTAGCGTGACTGGGACTGAAAGCATGTAAACTGTGTTTACAATAACATCAAAGTATTTCATGTGAACTGAGTGTTTTAGTTTAGTCATGCATTAGTAATCAATAATGTAAATATTTAAGTACAGTGGTACCTCACCTTACGAAATTAATTCATTCCAGAAGTGGTTTCGCAACGTGAATTTTTCGTAAGTTGAGTAGCTATTTCAATTCGTTCCAAGGCCCCGATCCAAGTTTTTTTTTTATAGTATAACTTTTTTTATAGTGTAACATTGTGTTCTGCGTAGAGACTGTAGACCCAGGACTAAACGTGGACTATACCAGGTCTAGACCAAGGTCTAAACCAGGACTAAACCTGGACTAAACCAGGACTAGACCAGCTGGATTAAAGCGCCGCGCACGGGTCTATTTCCTGGTTTTGTTTGGAGTCACGGCTGAGGTGAGCAGCGAGGGAGACCGCACGCAGTCTGAGCACATGAACAAGACCCGTGCTCAAACCGTGCCTCCTCTAGACCTGGTCTAGACCTGGTCTAGAGGCCTAGAGACCTGGTCTAGACCACCGCGGCTCTTGCATGCGTTCGTTCATGCGCTCAGACTGCGTGCGGTCCCCCTCGCTGCTCGCCTCAGCCGTGACTCGAAACGAAACCAGGAAATAGACCCGCGCGCGGCGCTTTAATCCACCTGGTCTAGTCCAGGTTTAGTCCAGGTTTAGTCCAGGTTTAGTCCAGGTCTAGACCTGCTGGCAGCCCCGCGCCGGGTCATGCTGCGCTATCACACGTGTCGTCCCCCCCCCACACACACACACACACACTTCACTTGAAATTTTCGTTTGTTGGGTCTTTCGTAAGGTGAGGTACCACTGTAGTTGTTCACAAAAATTCCAAGTATGAATGAATGAAAACACATGAATTAGTAGGATAGGCTTCATTAATTGTTCAAAAATGAAAGAAACCCCCCCCCCCCCAAAAAAAAAAGTGCAGCAGCAACAGTTACAAATTCTTTTACTTACAGAGGCAGTCTTGAAAAAGGCAGAGGGATCATCTCCCAAGATGACTGATAGTCCCCGACGACAAACACACCTGATGTCTGTTGGTTCAGTGGTCTGGAGAGTGCAAAGGATATAACACAGTTTACTAAGGATACTTAAATGTATCCCACGCTTCAACTCTTCAACAATGAGAAAAAGAGAGGACGGGGGGGGCATGAGAAGAGAAGAAGAAGATGAGAGAATGAAATGAGAGTAGAGAGTGGAAAGGAAAAGGAGATGAAAGGGAAGGAAAGAGAGATCTAAGAAAAGGGAAACAGTAAAAAAAAAGTAAAAAGTAGAAAAATTAGTAAATAAATGAGATTTGAAAATACAACTGACTGATGTAAACAACTCAACTTGCCTTTCAGCCGTCCAGCAAGGCCTTTCTTCTTCCTGAAGAGGTCCATCAGGCTTGGAGCGAAACGGTCAAGTGCATCAAAGAAGTTTTCTCTGAGATTTTTCCCCACCACTCTGTGGAACTCGTAATAAATCTGAAACATAAAACACAGCAAACGTTGTATAAGACCATGCTCAAATGGCATTATCAGTGACACTTAATTGATCCTTTTCCTGCTCCATGTTGTATTTTTGGTCTGTTACAAAGGAATAAAATCTATATTTAGACAGACTGTGGCTACTTTGTTTGACGTGAAAGATGACACTGTGCTTTTTGTGTGCACCTTTACATGCCACTTAATAAGGAGTTAGATGTCCATGAACAAGGTACAGGAAAGGTTACACCAGTCAGCTTTTACAGTCTGAGGAAAGCAGGTGTCCAGGGCATGAATTTACTTATTAATTTGCTCATTTTATTCAACATTATAATTAGAACACATTCATACAAACCTGATTTTCTGTGAAGAGCTGGCCATCGATGGAGCATCTGGCTGATGGCAGGCTTGTCTATCACAACTTCTCTTCTGCGAAGGACAAATGTGACATCCATTTCTTTCTTCACAAGGGATCCATTTGTTTTTTTCCTTCATCATTTCATTCATCAGAACTTGGCGAGCTCCTTCCAGGTTGTGGTCATCCATCCCCTCTGGATAGTCAGACAGGAAATTTATTTCACCTTTCCTTGGCTTCTTGATGTCTTTGTTGGGAGGATCGCCATTTAAAGTGTACCTTCCACGTTTACCACCATTGACAGCGACATCAGGTCAACCAAGATGCCTCATTTTGGTTCTATAATTACCCATCTTAAACTTGAGACTGTTCTTCCATCCGTCCCAGCCAGTAGAGGACCCTGATTCTTTAAGACAAGGATGGGTCTCTACTAAGGCTTTTGCCACAACTTCAAAATCTTCTTTCGTTGGGTTTGCTTTAAATGCATACGCGGTCTCAGCTAATTTCTCAAGCATGTTTTAGCTCTTTTGTCACTTTGATATAGGTTGCATCCCTCAGATACACCAGGTTACCTTGACGGAGCCTATACTCGACTTCAACTGGAAATTTGGGAATTTCAAACACATCTGGCCACTGTGAACTTCTTTCCGAAGAGGATCTCCGTGTCTGCCTGGCTGCTTGTGTCAGTAAATAATTCGAGATGTGCAGAGAATGGTACCAGCTCAATTATCGGGATAATTTTGATAGTTGGTTTCTCTGGGAGTTCAGAGAGATCTGTGAGGTTGCACAATTCGTTGTTAAACTCTGGATCTTGGTATTGTACGGTAAAGCTATAGTTGGCTTGGAGAGTGCCTTTGAGCCAGCCAATCAAATCTTCAAGTGTGCCTGGTGGTGTTGTCATCTTCCTTATATCTCCCTCAGAGACAATAACCCTCATCGTCGTGCCTTCTGTGGCACAGCCATCTGGGGGAGAAATGATTATTTAGCAAATAACAAATCGTCTCAGGGTCACCATGAGTTCTCCTTGTACCTTGTAGGCTGACAATGGGAGAACATCATTTAACTCTGACAACTTGACCACACACATAGTGATTACATCATTACAGTGAAGTTGGTAGGCTCTTAAGTGTTCACAGTACCATGCTGTCATCTTCTGACAAACAAAGACAATGTCTGCATTAACTGCAACAATCTTTTTAATATGAACAAATTCAGGGAGACCTGAACATGAGCCAGCAGTCAGCATCATGTCTACATGATACTTGATTCCATCAACACAAATAGATGACACATCAAGCACTGACTCTGGTGTTGTAATGTTTTGAGCAAGAACCTTCTGAACATTCATAGGCAAAGAGGCAAGCAAAACTGGGGTAACCTTTGTCATCTCAACTGATGGTTTGAAAAATGAACTACAGTCAAGATGGTAACTGACTGCTTTCTGGTGTTTGGAAGCCAGTGTCATGGCAACATTCTTGAAGTTCTGAGCATTGCAGATTGCCCTTTTAAAGAACTTATGTTTTCCTTCAAAACGCATTGTCCAGACCTCAGACAGGGGATCAAATTTTCTTATTAGTTGAGGGTAATGTTCTATATAGTGATGCTTTGGCCTTAAATGAAAACCTGGAAATACTGACTGCAGCAACTGCCTGTGTTCTGATATTTTACACTCCAGAAAATGCAGTGTCTCTTCAGTATGCCTTGGTGCCACAACAAGCTCAGTGATGTCTTTGAGAAGCATGAGAATTTCCCATGTGTTGTCACCCTCAGGAACACAGTGACCAATAAGAAATGGAAGTAACCTCATGAGACACCAATTCTCATGTGCATTTCCACCAATGGTCCCTTTGGAGGAAAATCCCTTTCCAATCATCTGAGGTCGGTCTGTTTTGTCAGTGTATGTGTAATTAAAATACCTGATGGTCTGATTGAGCATATCTAGTGTGAAATACCGCTTGCCTATTAGGTCTGTAAGACACAGGGACAACTCAGCTGGAACAATGCCTTCCAAGACATCATGCAGGATGTCAGGAGGGTACCCAGTGACCACATGAAAGTGCTCAACATTCTCAGTTAAAGGACATGCTCCTTTCACACCATAGGTCCGACTCAATCCTGGGTCCTCGCTCACCTCCTGCACCTGCTTATCATGGGACTCTTTGTCTCACAGTTGAAAGAAACCAGAACATACCTCCTGTTGTTGAGCGTCGCTACTGCTGGCTGAACAGAATCTGCAGAACTTGTCAACAGTGAAGCTCTCAAAGAATCCTGCAAGGGAGTGAACACCAAGATTATCAGCTGCAACATACAAAACTGTACCTTTCACACTTGCACCTACCTGATCAAGGTAAACACCATTTTGCTCCAGAAACTTAAGATCGTAGATTAGAGGTTGCAGAACCTTTGCGTAACCACACTATTTGACTGTGGAGGTATTGCACAATATAGCAAGCTGGATCGAGTTTAGGGTTGACCTATATTTTGATGTGGTATGTTGGCAATAACCCAGTATACTGCACACATTTTGTGTTTCAGTTTTGATGTCCCAAGAGGATTCGCTACTTCAAAGTCATCAATGTATAGGCCAAGAGCAACTGTAAACTCATCCATTACGAGAAGTGAATTTTCTGTAAAGTACTGCCCATCTGTAATTTATACACATGCCAGAACCGTACAGGAAGTTTCAGAAAAGTTATCATCAGCCATGACTCCTGTCCAAACGTGGGTCAAGAACTCATGCTTACAGCTCAATACAAAGAAAACGGTCTGCATGATGTTCAGTAAAAAAGCAAATGAGCTGCAGCGGTCCAATGTCTTTCTGGACGGGGTGGAACTCAGCCTCGTCAAAGAGTTTAAATACCTGGACTGACGTTGGACCCGACATTGACATTTAAGAAACACATTAAGCACCTCACAAAAACCGTTAATTTTAACTTAGTGAATTTTAGACAAGTAAGATCCTTCATGACTCTATATGCGGCACGAATGTTTTTACACTCTATGATTCTGTCTCATAGAGTACTGTATTACCACATGGTCACTGCTGCTGGCACAACACTAAAACCAGCTGAATCACTTTTTTAAAAAGCTGTGAAAATATTAGACAAGAAACCATTCTCAGTTCACCACTGCACAATTTTAGACAAGTATAACTTCTATCTATATACAAAGGCTGGTTAGCTCAACTGGTAAGTCATGGACTTTCCCCCTGGGGGTTGTAGGTTCAAA
The DNA here is from genome assembly GCA_036785185.1 of Paratrypauchen microcephalus. Lineage (NCBI taxonomy): Eukaryota > Metazoa > Chordata > Actinopteri > Gobiiformes > Gobiidae > Paratrypauchen > Paratrypauchen microcephalus. The sequence goes on along the minus strand of JAVJIX010000416.1, from coordinate 6,400 downwards.
CCCCCCCTGGGCAATGAGCTAACCAGTGTGGGTCCTTGGGCAAGACCCTTCACGGTACTGCCCCCGGGCGCCGAAAAAGATGGCTGCTCACTGCTCCTGAAAAGGATGGGTCAAATGCAGAAGTCAAATTTCTCCCGTGTGTCACTGTGTGTCATTGTGTGTGAGACCAATAAAGGCTTAAGCCTAATCTAATCTAATCTAAAATCTGTGTCCCACCATAGTGGGGTAGCCTAGACAGGGCATACATTTCCTTGTTCCCTTTCCCTCCTTCCTTCCTTTCCCCCAAACCCTCCTTCTGTGACTTTATTTTGTTTTTGTTTTTTTGTTTTTTTTTCCCTTTCGTTTGTACCAGCGTCCTTTCCTCATCACCATCACCACTCTCTTCCCACACTGGCGTCCACCCACCCACATCCATGCACTGGACAAAACCGAGAGAGGCAGCCAGCGAACCCGAGCGGAAAAACCCCCAGGGACCGCCCCAGGCGGCACAAAGGGATGACCGGCCAGACCCAGAGCGTAAACCGGACCACCGCCAGCACCCAGGAATCCTCCAGAGGGACCCCACACAGGAAGACTGCAGCACCTAGAGAGGGACGAGCACCCAAGCACACCTTCCGTCCATCACCATCACCGCTGTCGCCCCCACTTTAAAATCCACTTCTCTCCCCTCTCCGAACATTTCTTTATATCCTATGTTTGCCCTATATTGTGTATAATGTGTATGCTATTTATAATGTGTCTAAATGCATTAAAAGAACAACATATAGACAAGTATAACTTACTCAATTTTAATAATTTTGTTCATTTTAAATACGGTTGTTTTATATATAAAAAGTTTTACATGGACTTGCTCCTCCTCCCCGCTGCAGGATTTTATTAAAACAAAGACTGTCAGTGGGATGGGAACAAGGGCCACGGCCCAGGGGAACTGTGAGGTCCACACAGACGCACTACATATGGACAAACTGTGCTCTCCCCAGTCCAGAGGCACCAAGTTCTGTAACACACTCCCATCATCAATAAGAGAGACTCCAACACTGGACACTTTAAATCATACTTGAAACAGCGGCTACAAAAGGAAAACCAGACTTGTGGACATTTTTAATGTTTTAATGTTTAATGTTTTAATGTTATCTTAATGTTTTAATGTTTTAATGTTTTAATGTTTAATGTTTTAATGTTTAATGTTTTAATGTTTTAATGTTGGTGTTATTGTCATTGTTTTTATTGCTGTGGTGTCAGAATACTCTGCAAATTCAGGGACTACAGATGGAAATTAACAGCATTCTTTGCTATAATCTGGCATACTTACACTGCAATGCTGCAAATGTTCATTAATATGCACTGTCCCTATTAAATAAAGAATAAAATAGTCTACATATGATCTGTATTCTGCTGGGATGTGGATCCTTTTTCTTGACATAGCTTTGTCTAAAGCAACGTCAGTTTCAAATATATATAGTTTATAGCTTCTGTAGCATGGGAATGATGGGAACATATGCGAGAGGTTTTTTGCCTTGTTTCACAACATACTCTACAGGGTTTACCAGCGGAAACTCTCTGCGTACATAGGTTGCTCTCTTTTTAGCAGTTCCTAAGGGTCCATCTTTGACACAATATGTCATGATGCTACTTTCTGACACAGCGCTAATAACTTCTTTTACAATTGTTTCATCCATGTCAGCATAATATTTCTTTAGTACGGTCTTGATTTTGGTTTGAAGAAGTGGCTGTGACAACTTATTGATTTGACAAAGTTGTTGTATTACTTCTTGCACAGAACTTTCTGGTATGTGTAGAACAGACCGCGTTGTGTGGAAGACTGTGTGGAAGACCGCGTTGTGTGGAAGACCGCGTTGTGTGGAAGACCGCGTTGTGTGGAAGACCGCGTTGTGTGGAAGACCGCGTTGTGTGGAAGACCGGGTTGTGTGGAAGACCGCGTTTTCTGTGCTGTCGGTCAGGTGCAGCTAACAGCTAGTGAGCACTCAGCTAACAAGGGAAGAAATGTAAATTCTAACGTTAGCTACTTAAACGTACAATGATTAAAACTATGATATGATTGTGGGGCTGAGTACTTACATGATCCGAAACGTTTTTAGAAAAAAAAGTGGGAAGTAAAAATTCTAGCATCCAAATCCAGAGATCTCCACAGTGACTAAAAGTAACTTTTTAGCGTAACAGATGAAAATGACGTGAAACTGGTAAAAATACACGATGTCCGCTGCTCCGAAAGTTAAAACAGCAAACATTCCCACCGACAGTCGGGATCCACAGAGAACAAACGTTGGCTGAAGCTCACTCTAAACTTTTCAGCAAAAGCCAGCATGTAAAATGCTGCTGATCGAAGGTGAAAGTTAGAAATGGTGGCCCTTCTCAGGCGCCTAGAAAAAGAGGGCGTGGTCAGGACTTAAAACGTAGCGATTTAAGGCCATTCCCAACTTAAACTTATTAACACTTTTTGACGATGTCCCCTACAAATCAGTAGAGAATATCCTTAATATTTTTTAGTAATGCACAATGCACAATGCACAAGAATCCATGACTCATCACTGTACCAAGCGGTGAGTCTGGTAACAGCTTGGTCCAGAATGCGCCTGCAAGTCTGCGCGTAGACAGACAGAAGCTAAGTGAACCAATCAGAAGATTGCCGCCATCTTGGATTCAAAACTGAGGAGGAACTTCCGCTGCCTAAGAGTCGGACGTTGCGGGCAAAGGCGGGTGCAGTGACATCACCATCTTTGAACGAATCAGAATCGTCCCGGAGTCCGTTTTTAACTGGTGGAGCGAGGGTGGAGCGAGGGTGTCCAAATGGTATCGCGCTGTATAGGAAATACAGAGGAGATACTGTATCATTTGGCTGGCCAGAGTAACAAAGTCCGGGCTGTGTGTGGCTTGGTAGCTACTGTTCATTTTAAATTAAATTAAGGTACCATTTCAACAGTATTACTAATTTCACTGAATAATAATATCAGGGCTCTCAAGTTTTGAAGTTCGGTCAGAGTGAGATCATATATTTCCGGGGAGCGTAAGTGAAAGAAATATGAAGACACAGAAAGGGAAAATAAATAATTATCAGCAATTTATTTTTAATACAAAATAACAAAATTAACAGAATAAAAGAAATATCTGTCCTGCTTAACTTTTTCCTAAAACTGTATAAACAGGGAAGAAAGTGACCAGCAATGGAAAACAGCTGAAAGTCACAGAGAAAAGCTCGGGGGTCCGGGGGGCATGCCCCCCGGAACCCATTTTTTGAACTGTAGATGCTCTGAGATACTCTGGGGTCATTTCAGCCACTTTGCACTAACTTTCCTCACAAAATGTACTTACACTGGATGGAATCAGCTCCGGGATGTGTCGTCTGGACAGGAGCTGCTGACAGACTCCAGCACATTTCTAAATGATCATCAGTCATTGTGGAACAGGACTTGGACTTAATGATCTTCATGTGGGAAAAGACTCACATAAATAAGTTTTCATAAATCTATCTCCATTTTATCTGATAAATGTTCATTTTAATCTTAAAATAAGCTAAGCAAACTGCGCTTAAACACTCTGTGCCCCATTTTTGGACCCTCACCCACAGTTTGAGAACCCCCCTTTTTTTAACCTGTTTTTTCAACTTCCTCCTGGAGTCACATTCTCTTACTGGTTTTGCAGTGGTATTTACCTCTGCACATTTACCAAATGCTGAGTCACTCTTCCCCGCGTAGAGCGCACACAGGCTCCTCCTGTGTGAAAAGGAGGACGTGAAGCGAAGGTACACGCTGTAGCGAACGCGCTGTAAGCGGGCGCGCGCTGTAGCGAACGCGCTGCGCGAACGCTTGGCTGTAAGCGAAACGACGCTGCCAGCGGCGGAAACGCGCTGTAGCGAAACGCGCTGCTCGCGAACGCGCTGTAAGCGAGGAAACGCGCTGTAGCCGACGCGCTGTAGCGAACGCGCTGTAGCGAACGCGCTGCTCGCGGCCGCGCTGTAGCGAACGCGCTGTAGCGAACATGCTGCGCGCGCCACGGCTCCAGTCGAGCGCGCAGGCTGCAGTGAGAAGGCGAGTGAGGGTTTTTTTACGCTGAAAACGGCGCGGTGCATAACTAACTCTTCTGAGCCACACAGACCGATTTTCTGGGCACAGGAAAGCGCTGTGTGCTGCGCGGGAATTGGGTAACTAAATTTCCGGCGTGAGAAATACCATGTGTGTGTGTGAGCGTGTGAACACGTCGAATTGCGTGTGTCACACTCTCAAAAGCGTGAGACTTGAGAGCCCTGATAATAATATTAATATTAGCCTCCTTACCACTCTGCAAAATGTTTTTATGCTTTGTCTTTACCTGTAAAACAGTCCTCTTCACATTATTCCTGCTCCAAAGACAAGATAACACAATTTAACGTATTAGTTAGGAGCAAATACTTTTACACAGTAAAAATAAATTACAACTGACAAGACTGCTCTACAAATATATAATAATTATGACGTCAACTGCCCACCATGAGAATCGAACTCACATTTCCCCCTCGCCACAGATCAGTGTTGAAATCAGGGGTGAAAAACATACTTAAAAAACTCAACCTCCAGCACTGTTATCGGACTTAACTTACGTATTTAAGCGCTCGGCGATCTTCTGCCACACCATGTCTCTCACCTTGATTTATTGCAAATGTGTTGTTGAGTTCCAAAAGCAACTTCTGTTCTGATGCGCTGAAATAATCGGCCCGAATCTTCGACATGATGGCGTTTTCGACAGTCGCTTGTTCAGGGCTTCTTACCTTCCCCGTGCACGCGCGGACGCCCGGCCCTGATTAGGCCAGACTGAACTTAGCGCTGCTGAGGCGCAGCTGAAATGCGTTAGTGGAACGGCTTCAGGCTTTAGTCTAAGTTACGGCTAGGTCAGGCGAGGACTTAGCACTTAGTCAATGCTATGTTTAGCGACCGTTTGTGGAATACCCCTCCGGCTCATTAATTTGTGTCCTTTATAGTGGACATAGAGTTAACCAGTCGATCTTTTAATTGTTTTGAGACTCTAGTTTGTGGCTGCATTATGATAAATAAATAAAAAATCTAAAAATGTAAAAAATAAATGAATAAATTATACATAAAAAATAAATACTCAAATAAATTAAAAAAAATAAATAATACATAATATATAAAAAACTAAATAAATAAATAAGAAATTAAAAGGGAGGATAACATTTTTTTGAGGCAACTGGAGAAGCTCGCCAGAGATGTTGGTCATCAAAAAAAAAAGTTTTTGTTTGGTTGTTAACTTCACATGGATTTAACACCAAAATGTCCCTGACGTCCACCATTACAGAGGACATGTTACGACATTAAGAATAAAAATAAAATTAACAAAATGTAAATGCTAAAGTGTTCATTTACCTCCAAATAGAAAAATAAAATAATAATAATTTAGTTTTTTTCTTTTCAGTTTTTTTCTTCAGGTCCCAGGAGGATATCACATATCACTTTTTGGACAAATATTGTTTTGAGAAGAAAAACAAGCTTTATTAACTGTCCCCGCTAACTTGCCGGACCTACTTTCGTCAGCGCCAGAACCGGGGCAGAACTCGGCTCAGAGGACACTGTCAGGGGCAGAACCGGGGCAGAACTCGGCTCAGAGGACACTGTCAGGGGCAGAACCGGGGCAGAACTCGGCTCAGAGGACACTGTCAGGGGCAGAACCGGGGCAGAACTCGCCTCAGAGGACACTGTCAGGGGCAGAACCGGGGCAGAACTCGGCTCAGAGGACACTGTCAGGGGTAAGTCAGTGTAAATGCACGACACTGCTGAAGGGGGCGCCGTACAGATTCACATAAAAATATATATTTATATATATCCCTTTAACCTTCTGGAACCCGAAGAAAAAAAGTGTTTTTTTTGTTTTTGTTTGTTTGTTTGTTTGTGGAGGTAAATGAACACCTTAGCATTTACATTTTGTTAATTTTATTTTTAATTTATTTATGTTGCAACATGTCCTCTGTACTGGACTGTAATAGTGTTAAACAAAAATGCCAGCAGCTTCCATGTATCAAGAGCAGGGGAACGGGCTACGACCAGTCAGAGCCTTTTGCTCCAGGACACTGACAGAAGCAGAACAACGGTATTCACAAATTGAGAAAGAGTGCCTCGCCAGTGTTTGGGCGTGTGAGCGGTTTACCAGATACCTGCAGGGCATGGAGAAATTCCGTTTGCAAACGGATCACAACTGCCGCTTGTCCCTCTCATAAACTCGTATGATCTTGACAAGGCACCCGTGAGATGTCAGCGACTACTGATGCGCCTAATGAAGTTCAACGCAAACGCTGTCCATGTCCCAGGAAAGCAACTTGTTGTGGCAGACACATTGTCACGCAATCCTCTGCGCGTCAAGATAATGAGCTGACCTCCTATGTGCACCAGTTTTG
>JAVJIX010000466.1:65000-117500 GCA_036785185.1 Paratrypauchen microcephalus | reverse complement strand
ACTCATGAACAATTCAGAACATCTGCACAAAGCTGGACACTTTATATCACCAGTCACTTTAACTCATTCACTGCCGCTGACGTCTATTGACGTCCCTTCTAATCCAAACGTTGACTGCCGTGACGTCTATTGACGTCAACTGCTTTTTTCAGCGGGGATCGCTAGATTACGACCTGGATCAACTTTTAAGGTGTAATTCATACATCCCAACCTGTAGGTAGCGATCATGTGCCGATCGGATACGCGGAAGACAGGAAGAGATCAGCCACTGTGTAATAGCGAGAGAGAGAGAGATTCAAGATGGCGAAGAGAGAGTGTAATAGAAAGCGATTGAGGCAAATGACGATCGATCAGTGCCTCCGGAGCGTTGCTGTGACGCGGGGAGCCGCGGAAACAGGCTGCGGAGATACGCAGGAGGCGAGGGATACGGGTCCGAGGAGGTCGGAGCAGCGATCTCGTCTGCCCGAGGCGAGTGGTGCGGGCGCGCATCTGGTGTTGGAGCAGGGGTGTCTGCCCGAGGCGAGTGGTGCGGGCGCGGATCTGGTGTTGGAGCAGGGGTGTCTGCCCGAGGCGAGTGGTGCGGGCGCGCATCTGGTGTTGGAGCAGGGCGGCACGGGCGCGCATCTAGTGTCGGAGCAGGGGTGTCTGCCCGAGGCGAGTGGTGCGGGCGCGCATGTGTCAGAGCAGGGGTATCTGCCCGAGGTGAGAGGCGAGTCGAGCGCGGGCATATCAGGGAGGAGGGAGGAGGACAGCGAGGACAGCGAGGACAGCGAGGACAGCGAGGACGATTTCAGTGAACCAGAACCTGATTCAAGTGATGAGTGGCTGCCATCGGGATCTGCTGGGAGCAGCAAATCCACATCTCCAGAGAGGCATGAGATGGGTAAGAAGAACTAACTAACTAAGTAACATGATGCTCCTGGGTGGTAATTGTGAAGGAATTTTCTATTTACAGAGCCTTCAACCAGCAGAGGACCAACCCCCCCTCCTACTCGCAAAGCGAAGAAAGGTAAAAAAAAATATATATATATATACACATTTATATGTGTGTGTGTGTGTATATATGTATAAAAAAGTATTTTAAAAAAGTGTCTAACTCTATTCTCCACATCACACTGCAGTAAAACAAAATAAAAATAATGTATATTTATATATATTTTGTATATTTTATATTGTATATTATCATTTACAGGTGGTGCATCTGCATCTGCAGAGTGGAAGGAAAAGGGTTGGAAACCCAATTCTTTTACTTTCACCGCCAACCCTGGACTCCAGAGCGCTGCTGCAGAGCTGAAATCGGACCGGCCAGCGGACTTCTTTCAGCTCTTTGTTACCGATGAGCTCCTGGGCCACATCGCTGAGCAGACAAATCTATATGCCCGTCAGTATTTTGCCACTCACCCTGACAGGCTCCCGAGGAGCAGGGCAACAGAGTGGAAACCGGTGTCAGTCCATGAACTGAAAAAGTTCTTTGGCCTGACATTTTTAACCGGTTTAATTAAAAAACCAAGACTAGACAAATACTGGTCAATGGATGAGGTGATAGCCACACCTTACTTTTCGAAAACAATGCCAAGAAACCGCTTTCAGCTTATTTGGAGGTTTCTCCATTTTAACGACAATACGTCACAAGATGCAGGGGACAAACTGTATAAAATCCGCCCAGTGTTGGACTACATACTCTACAAATTTAAAGACATGTACCAACCTGGACAAAACATCTGCATAGATGAAGGAATGATGCAGTGGCGGGGGCGCTTGGCCTTCAAAGTTTATAACCCACAAAAGCCAGTGAAATATGGCATAAAATCTTATGTTCTGTGTGATTCAGCCACAGGCTATTGTTTTAATATGCGGCCTTATGTTGGGGAAGCCAGCACTCTGCCAGAGATCGTCTATGATCTCCTGGACCGTCTCACTGGAGATGGCTACACTGTATATATGGACAATTTTTATAACTCTGTGTCTCTGTGTGAGAGCCTTTTGAAACAAAAAACAAATGTATGTGGGACGCTTAGGAAAAACAGGGGGGAACCAAATGTAATCAGGGACATAAAAAAGAGTGACCTGGGGGCAGGGGGAAAAATTGTCAGGCATAACAAGAAGGTCATGGTGTTAGCCTGGCACGACAAAAGGGTGGTGAAGATGGTGACCACCTGCCACCATGATAATATGCAGACTGTTGATGTGTGGCAGAGGAAAGAGAGAGACAGGGTCCCCCAGTTGAAACCTGAATGTGTTGTGCACTACAATGCTTATATGAATGGGGTTGACAAACTTGACCAGAATATTAGCTACTATCCATTCATCCGCAAGACCCTCAACTGGTCCAAAAAGTTTGTTTCCTATCTCTTTCAGTTGGCAATATTTAATTCATACATATTATACAGAACGGTAAATCCAGATCAGTGCAAAACCCTTTTAGAGTTCATAGAAAGAGTAGTGACAACTTGGACCACATGTGAGATGGAGGAAAGACATAGGCCAAGGGCACCAAGCAGCACAGACCCAGAGAGCCGGCTAGACGGTGACCTGGCAAAACATGAACTTGAACAGCTGATGCCCACTGAGAAAAAACAGAGACCATTCAGAAAGTGCAGAGTCTGTACAAGTAGGGGCCGGCGGAGTGAGACAAAATATTGGTGCAAGGCATGCCGTGTCCCTCTGCACCCTGGAAAGTGCTTCACTGTCTACCACACTAAACGGAACTACTCAGGGGTTTGAAATACATGCACACGCACGCACACGCGCACACATGCACACGCGCACACATGCATGCACACACACCCCACACATTGAGAACAAAATTTGAGAACAAAATTTGAAAACAAAGATTGTTGTCCATTTGTATATAGTTGTATTTCTTATTTGTATATAGTTATTTCTTATATTTGTAAATAAAAAATGTACTTTGTCATCAAAAATCTCTTTCTCTGTTATTTTAGATGTTTGAGGTGTCACTAAATCGATAAGTATTGATGTCAAAGTCACTGATCTGCTCAAAATCCTTCCTTCCACAAAACGCTTTTCTCCTCCTATTTGTGTTCAAAAACCAGTGTTTTTGCTGAAACTTCCCTATGTTCTACTATCAATTATTTGAGAACCGAAAAGGTTAGAAACATATTTTCTTTTCCAGGTGAAAGAAGAGAGTCAACACTTTATTTTGATGTGTGCCATGTTTATATAGTCAAAGAACTCAGTATTCTGTGAGTCTTGGAAAAACAGTGAAAATCCACTGAAACCTCCGGCAGTTTGAGGGATACAATTCTGAAAACAGGCCGGCAGTGAATGAGTTAATTATGTCATGTTTGCACTACTGTTCTGATGCTGCTCATCTGAACCTTCTTGTTATTTGGATTGTTTATTTTTTACTATATTATAGCTATATTTTAGTTATTGTTATTTAGTGTCTATACTCTAGTTATTAATATTTAGTGTTTTATGTTGGCACCCCATCAACGAGAAAAGTTCCTAGTTTTGTGAATTGTGTTCACTTGACAATGGCAATAAAAGTCTTTCTGATTGATTTTTATCTACTGCACACTTTTAATGGACACTTTTATTCACTTTATACAGAAAAAGTTTTAACAATGTGTGTTTTGAACTGAACTGAAATGTGAAGAAAAGTATGTATGTGTGTCAGTTTTTTTTAAAGAAAAAATTAAATTGATTCCGTTATTTTTATTAATAATTAAAAGGTTACTCTTGTAATCTGAAATGACAAAAGGAAAAAAAATAGACTGACAAAATAAAAGATCTGATACTTTGCAGAAGAGGTGTATATTAGAAATTGTAAAGAACTTCCAAATACATATTGGCAAAACTTATTTCTCTCTCTGTCTCTCACTGTGTGTGTGTACATTGTGCCCTCTGGTGGTCAAAGTCTCAGTTCTCCGCGCGCCCTGTGGGCCATCTCTTGATTATAACCCTAACCGTTTTAAACCGAGATGAGTAAATTTGTACATTTAAAAACTGAGTTAAAATGATTTAGATCTTGTTCCTTTGCATTGTTTGAGGTCTGAAACTGCACTAAACTACCTTTCACTATGCAGAATATGTTTACTGCTGCTGCTCTGTATGAATGTATCATGTTTGTCACTACCTCACTGTAAACTACTGTTACCTGTGCAATAATCTGTGCATAACCTATGTGCAATATCAATACCATACTACGTGCAATACGAAATCCACATGCAACACCTACACCACACCATATTATGTGCAATCTGTGAAATACTTACACCTTATTTGATCTTTGATTTAATCCTACCTGCACCTTGTACATTGTACCTTGTATTTATATTACATTTTATTACATATTTGTATTATATTGTTTATTATATTGTTTACTTCTTCCCCTGCACTTTTGCAACACTTTTTCCCCATGTACTATTACTGCAGTTATTAGTACTTCTATCTCAGCGAGTCAACGGTTCTTCTGATCCTAAACATTTCATTGCATTGTTGACCCTGTGTTGATTCTGCATATGACAAACAATCTTGAATCTTGGAAAAAAAAAAAAAAACATGCATTTTTGTTATTTTAACCATTTCTCATTTTCTGCAAATAAATGCTCTAAACAATATTATTTTTTATTTGGAATTTGGGGGAAAAGTTGTCACAACATCATGAACGTTTCATTTAAATGCTCTAAACAATAAAAAAATGTATTTGGAATTGGAGGGAAATGTTGCCAGTAGTTTATAGACTCAAAGAAAAATGTTCCTTTTTGTCAAACACATACCTATATGTAGTAAAATCAGAAAAACTGATCATTTTGCAGTGTTCTATTATTTAGTTTTTTTCCAGAGCTGTATACATTTATTTTTTTAATCTTTATATTATTTGCAATACAAAGACATTGTGGTGCCTTAATACAAAGTTAAGAAGTGTGAAGAATCCCCCAGTCGTCCAGGTAGAATCCATGATAAAACGAGAAATTCAATTTGTCAACTGGACAAAGTTTATTTGGTCGAAAACGTTTCGCAACTCATCAGAGTTACTTCGTCAGTTCCTAAGTTAAACTTTGTATTAGGTTGTAAGCAGTGGCGGCTGCAGATATATTTCTTACACCTACAGCACACAGTATGTGTTTTACGGTCCTTTTTGGCAGGCAGAACAGACATCTCTTCTTCTTACTTCCCCCAGCTGGGGCAGTGGCAGGTCGATCCTCAGGTTGATCAGGAGTTCCTGCACTCTGTATAGCTTTGACAACTGCTGCAGAGGCTTCTGTGCGGGGGACATGCTTCCTTCTTTCAATGAGTGGAGTTACAAGTGCCTTTCCTAGCTGCTCCAGGAACACCCTCCTCTTGTTCTGCTTACGAGGCATCCAGGTTGGGTTGATCTCTCTCCAAATCATAAAAGCATTGTAGAAGGAAACATCAATGATGTTGTGGAAGATAACCAGGGGCCAGCGGGCAGTCATCCTTCTGCAGCTGTATGTTCCAATCACCTTATCTAGGTTGTCCACGCCTCCTTTGTTACAGTTGTAGTCTAGGATGACGGATGGCTTCCTGTCCTCACGATCGCCAATGCCAGCGTCTGTGTGCAGTGTGCTCATAAGTACTACATTCTTATTTTTCTTTGTGATGTAGTTAACTAGGGTGGTGGTGGGCGTGAAGGCAAACTTTGATGAGAAGACCTCTCTCTCCTTTGTTGCAAGCAGTGCAGGTGGGACCTCAGGCTTGTTCTTTCGAACTGTGCCAACCATGGTGATCTTCCTCTTTAGGAGCTGCTGTCCGAGTTCATAAGAGGTGAAGAAATTGTCACATGTCACATTGTGACCCCTCAGTCCCTCTGTCACATCAAGCACATCTCGCATCCCCTGGTTCTTCTCTGGGCCTCCGGTGGTCGGTTTCCCGGTGTAGACTTGGATCTTCCAAGCGTAGCTTGATTTGGCATCACAAGCCACCCATGAGTTGATCCCATCGTTATAACGCACACTCAAGGCTTCAGCACAGAGAGAATTCGGGGTAATGTCATCTGCAGCACCTTTATAACTTCTGGAAATCCACAGATCAAAGGCACTGTCCACGAGAAGGCCACCTGTGTTGTCTTGTCTTATTTACATCTGCTGCTGATTGTTTACATCTGCTACTGATTGATCTGAGACAGATCTAAAACATTCTCACATTCTGTGGTTTGTAAATAACTCTGTGACCGTGATTTTAATTGAATTTCACTGTTCGGTCATTTTGACCCGAAGACAACCTTTGTACCTTTTTTTTGTACAGCATGCATGATAATGTGAATAAAGGCAACAATTCACTTTTTCTAAAGTTTGGATCAATCTAGGAAAAGTCATAAAATTTCAAGTTCAAAAATTATCGTTAAGGTGATTTTGGGTTTTTTTTTAACACAGTGGCCGGTCATTTTGACCCGAGGACAACAGGAGGGTTAATACACATTTACACTAGTGTGGTTACACCTTTTAGTACAGTATTATGGCTATTAAAATGCACAGTACACATTCTTATTAGTATAATGTGAGTAAACTCTTAAATGAACTACTTTTGTACTATGACTTGTGTTTAAAGGGTTAACCTCAAACAAACATGACACTCAAAGACCACAACAAAGTTATAAGTAAATATGAACTATATTACATCTACTGAAAAAAAAGTGCTTTCAAGCATTTAGATCAACATCTCAAGGGTAAACCTCAACACACAAAATGTTTAACAGTCACAATATTCTAATGGGCCCCAAATAAACAATTTATCCTATAGCTGCCAAAACACTCAAATATAATTCTCCAACCCCCAGTTCTACCGTTGCAGGCCTGGTTCATAGCTTGGGTACGTAACTGGCTCCTTCACCGCAATGGCAAACAAACAGCAAAAAGGTACTGTACCTCTGCCACTCGCGAGTTGAGAAATCGTAGGCAGCGGCAGGGAAATCCAGTTAGCGTCGTGCCGCTCTCCCCCGGGCAACGTTACTCATCGCGGTCTCTCGAATGGTCCTCTCTGGTGTAGCTGGCAGGTCGCTAGCTTACTCGCAAAGTCCATTAACAAGCCACTTCAGACCGAAAACTTAACTTATCTGGCAATAAAGCATCAAATTCACCTTCCGTGAATGAGTTTAATTACTAAGACTTGGGACAAGCTGAAAACGTCCCAAAACCATTTTATTCGGCGATGCTGATAGGAATCATATTTTTTTAATTTTCCCCTAGCAACCACACACGATTGGCTATTTCGCTACATTTCGAGGGCGCTTTGGACGCGAGCCCCATACGACTGTCGGTGGAAATTCACTGTTAAATAAGAGTCATTTGGTGGAAATGTTGTTTGAATAATTCAGATTACATGTAGAGACACACAAATAATTAAAACACATTGATTTAAAAAAAAAAAAAAAAACATTTTTAGTATTATACATTTTATATTTTTCCTCTCCTCTTTGGGAAGGGCGGCGCCCAAGCGCCCCCTATGGACCAGCCGCCACTGGTAAGTTTGTATGAACTGAACCACAGTTCGAAACTTTAACCACAGTGACATGTAGTGGACATATGTTAGAACTACAACATCCAGAATGTTTCATACAAAATGCTCTAAACCAGGGGTCACCAAACTTTTTTCTCTGGGGGCCACAGTATCTCTCCTGACAGTGACGGGGGGGCCGGGTAGGCCGTATAACAGAATTGTACGACCCGGACCAAAATGACCACCAGCAGGCCTCATGACTAGCCTGGTACAACCATCCACAAAATTATACAAACACAGAATTCCATCACACATCTGTTTATCGTTACTAGTGGTTTGCAAAAGTAGTAAGTACTTCACAGTTTGTTTTAAATTTAAACACCTCAGATATTCCATTTATTTATTTTCTAATAACAATAACATCAAAGTTAAGAAATATCAAGGAAAGAAACATCTGCTGAATGACACTAGCAAAGACGAGTGAAAATTAACAAATTGTAGGTAGACCTGTTGATATTAACAATAATATTAATAACAAATTATTGTGTGCAGCACTTGACAAAAGTCAAATAAATAGGCCTATAAAATAAACATTTTTAAAAATTGACAGCCAATTCAGTGGCAAATACATCTTTAATATGTAATTATATAAATATAAATATTTTTTAACAGCAGAATACAAGATGCATTACAAAAAGTAATTTAAAAAAATAGGCCATGACAACTTTTGCGAATTGCCTCATAGGGCCCCGGTCAAGTGGTGGGAGGCAGAAGGGCTGGGGGGCCGGTCAAAGGGGCGTGGTGGGCCGGAGTCGGCCCGCAGGCCTTAGTTTGGTGACCCCTGCTCTAAACGATATTTTTTATTTGGAATTTGGGGGAAATGTTGTCAGTAGTTTATAGACGCAAACAAAAATGTTCCTTTTGCCCAAACACATAGTAGTAAAATCAGAAAAACTGATAATTTTGCAGTGTTCTATTTTTTTCCAGAGCTGTATACATTTGTTTTTCTAATCTTTATATTATTTGTAATACAAAGAAACTGTGGTGTCTTAATACAAAGTTAAGAAAGTTAAACTTTGTATTAAGTTGTAAGTTTGTATGAACTGAACCACAGTTCGAAACTTTGATCACAGTGACATCTAGTGGACATATGTTAGAACTACAACATCCAGAATGTTTCATATAAATGCTGTTTACCCTCGTAAAGCTGAACATTCACAATAAGGTGTTACAAAGCTAGAAGCCTTGTATAATTAAAATATCAACGGATAGCTGCAACATGCACAAGTAATGATGGTGATACCTGATCATCTCCGGATAGAGAAGCATCATCTTCTTCATAGTCATCTGAATCAATGGATTCAACGTCATATTCAACACTGAAGTTGTCACTGTCAGAGTCTGATGCTGGAATTGTGACCTCTAATATCTCGGACTAAAAATTAAAGATTTAAAATAATACTAAAGTAAAACAGTTTAATAATGAGTTCATGTTTTGTATCAAATGTTAACATAACTCACAATGCTCTGATTGTGATGAGCATCCCCCTCCTAATCCACCAGTCACACTCCACGATAGGCTCTCTTCACATGTCAAAGAGAAGCTGTCAGATCTCCTCCTCTTCTTCCTCAGACTCGTCCTCCACCTCTGCAGCTTCTGTGCTTTGAGAATTAAGTATGTTAGTATGTTAGAAGTAGTAAGTTCCACATATGTGTGCAGTTAAGATTGTTACAGCCCAAAGCTTGTAATACTTGAAAAAAAAGCAAACCTGGATCACCGCTCAGGAGCGTCCTCCTTCGCCGCCTACTTCTCTCTAGAGACGATGATTAGATTAAGATTAAGCGTTTATTGATCTCACACACAGTGACACACAAGAGAAATTTGACTTCTGCATTTGACCCATCCTTTTCAGGAGCAGTGAGCAGCCATCATTCAGCGCACGGGGGGCAGTACCGTGAAGGGTCTTGCCCAAGGACCCACACTGGCTTGCTCATCGCCTGGGGGGATTTGAACCCAGGTCCCCCCCGGTTGAAGTCAAGGGACTTACCAGTTGAGCTGACCAGCTGGCTATGTATGCATGATGTGCAACTTTGTGTCTCTCCTTAAAAGAAAAACACCAAAGTTAAAATTTAGTCAAAGTAGCAAAAGAGTAAAAAAAAGAAAAGAATATATTACATAATAATCATGATACAATCCAATATAAATCAGTGAGACCAATCTGTCGCCATTTATATTTGTGCCTTACCTCTGTGGTTTTGTTGGCCTCGTTGTTGCTAAGCCCATCGTTTGATAAGGAGTCTAAAAGGGAAAAAAATGGGGTTAAAAGGAGACTTATATTAGTAATAAAAAGTAGAGGAATTAATTAGATAATACTGAAAGTGTAACGCTAAAATATTTAGGGTTAGGGTTATAGGGTTATATTAAGTTAGCGGTCATACGTTGGCTCTTTACAGCAATCAGGTTGTTGGTAGCAAACAAATCACTGAAACAAACAAATCACAACAATAATTAACTCAAGTAGCCACAATTGAAAAAGCATTCACTATTTTTTTATTTTAATTGAGAATTACTGTACCGAGGTTCTTTGACTGAGAAACTGTCAATGCACAGGACTCGCCCAAGTGGGTCCTGTAAACAGTGGACGATGTGCTGCTGCTTCTGGTCGTACTGCTTTAATGTACTGTTCAAGATAAAACATCACCTGTTGAAAGAAAGAGTCCTTCAGTCACTCCTCATCCTCACCTCTTCCATCACTGTGTGGTGCTGGAGCCACTGTCAGGGACAAACAGAGACTGCAGCGCATTGTGCGCTCTGCCGAGAAGGTGATTGGCTGCAGCCTTCCATCTGTCCAGGACCTGTACGTCTCCAGGACTCGGGGGCGAGCAGGCCGGAGAGCAGCTGACACTTCTCACCCTGGACATGGACTATTTGAGCCACTTCCCTCTGGCAGGAGGCTACGGTCCATCGGGACCAGAACCTCCCGTCACAAGAACAGTTTCTTTCCCTCTGCTGTTGGACTCATGAACAATTCAGAACATCTGCACAAAGCTGGACGCTTTATATCACCAGTCACTTTAATTAAGTCATGTTTGCACTACTGTTCTGATGCTGCTCATCTGAACCTTTTTTTCTTATTGGGTATTATTTTATTATATTATAGCTATATTTTAGTTATTATTATTTAGTGTCTATACTCTAGTTATTACTATTATTATTTAGTGTTTTATGTTTGCACCTTATCACCGAGACAAGTTCCTAGTTTTGTGAATTGTGTTCACTTGACAATGGCAATAAAAGTCTTTCTGATTCTGAAGAAACTTGTAACTGTGCACAGGTCTATTACAGTCAGTTACTATACAGTATACATTACTATTAGGGATGTCAACAATTAATCGACATACAATTAATTGTCGATCAAGACGTTGGTCGAACAAAATGCATTAATTCTAACTAATTGCTAATCGTGGACAAGCGCACCCGTGGTCACAAAACAAGGCAAAGAGCCGCAATTCTGGTTTAGACCTGGTCTAGTCCTGGGCAGGGCGCACCGCGCTCATTCAGCGGCACTGCCATGTCCCGGGACGCGACCCACCAACCCCTTGGAGAAGTGCGCGACATGTGTACCACCGGCGCGGGGCTGCGCGTACATCGGGGCTGCAAGCACGAAATCGATCTGCGGCGCCCGGACTGCGTACTCTCAGCCCGAGCCATAAACCAGCCGCACGAAACCAACAAAGAGGGGCACATGGTGGTTTAATCCCAGTTTAGTCCTGGTCTAGACCTGGTCCAGTCCAGGTCTAGACCTGGTCCAGTCCAGGTCTAGACCTGGTCCAGTCCTGGTCCAGTCCTCGTTTAGTCCAGGTCTAGACCTAATACACTAATACAGACACTGAACAGTTACAAATATATGAGCTGTAGATACATTTCTTTTGGCAGCTTGCTGGCCTAGAGCAGAGCCACTGCGCTTTCTTGACGCTCTCCAAGGTCCTGACAATGTAGTTGGTTTTTTTGTCGGTTTTAAGGCTGTACCTGGTGGGGGTCCGGTCAAAGATGTTTAAACAGCTGTATCAGACTCTCTGCCAGTCTAAGTATTAGAGAGTGTGGCTATCAATCTGTTAAGCCCAACCAGGAACCCTGCCAAAGCATCTACTGCCTCCCATCCAGGAATGCCTCTGGAATCACATCTTGCGTCCTGTCACAAAATATAAACAACAAACAACAAAACCAAATTATAAGCCTCTGGTAAGAAATAATATATAGAAACTCACATTTCCAATGGTAATTAGATGAGAGTAGACCAGATGAAAGAATTAGAAAGATTAGAAAATAATATATTTATCCACTATACCAGAGCTGGGTTAGATACCAGGGTGACAGGCCCACTGTCCACAGATGGGGGTTTGGACAGTCCTGGCAGTGGCGTCGCTCTCCTCAATTGGGGATTGGATGGGCCCCACAGAGGCATCACTGACATCTCTGACAAATGTGAACCCGGGACCAGCACTTCCAGATTCCTGAGGTGATTAATAAAAAAGGCACTTATATTATGTCAGTTGTACAATAAAAAAACAGTTGATTAAGTCCATATTTTCTGTGTATGGATCAAGCTCTTGGCATAGTGCTACCTGAAATGCAAGGTCCGTGATGTGTGGCAGTCACATCCACACATTCTTCTTGGCGGCACGGTAGCTGAGTGGTTAGCGCTCTTGCTTCACAGCAAGAAGGTGCCGGGTTCGATCCCCGGGTCGCCCAGACCTTTCCGTGTGTGTTCTGTGTGGAGTTTGCATGCATGGTCTGGGTTCGATCCCTGGGTCGCCTGGGCCTTTCTGTGTGGAGTTTGCATGTTCTCCCCGTGTCTGGGTGGGTTTCCTCCGGGCACTCCGGTTTCCCCCACCAACCCAAAACATGCATGATAGGTACCTCCAGCTTAGGTCCTGACCAAACCGAAGCAAGAAGATCATGGAGATGGTCCCCGGGCACCCTAATGTGTGCTGCCCACTGCTCCTAATATATGTGTATATATATATAGGATGGGTTAAAATGCAGAGAAGAATTTCTCCAGTGTGAGATCAATAAAGTTCACTTCTTCTTCTTCTTCTTCCAGGTCTTCATCCAAGACCTCTGGAAGGAAATCACCCTGCTGGCTCAGGAGATCACCTCTGTTGAACTGTGCCAGCAGGTACTCCACAGCAATAGGCTCTCCCGGGTGACAAAAGATTGTTTAATTTCCAGGTCACAGCTTAGCCAACAGCAGTCTTATTTCTTACCAGTAGGTTTCTTACCAGTACATTGAGTATGTAATGCACTGCATCTCCACCCTGATAAGACAAAAACAGGATCACTGCCTCAGCTGCCCACTTGTCTCATACAGGATGTGGCCTTGTGTAAAAACCTAACCCAGCTTAACTCTGAAGTGTACAGGAGGACTGGGGGCCCTGGGGCTGCTGCTGCTGCTGGAGGAGGGGCAGGAAGAAGTAGACGTTGGCGCTGGCTCTGAGTTGCTGGTGGCCTTTCAGGAACTGCTGGAGTTGGAGGGGCAGGAGCAAGAGCATCTTGGGGTAAAATGACAGGCGTCATCTCCTTGTTGGGGAGGGAGGCTGGAGCAGCTCTCTAATACTGCCCTCCAATGTCTGCATCCGGGTCTCTGGCCAGTTGAAAATTTGTATTTTCCCAGAGTATAGAGGAGCATAACACCAGCCCAGTGTGCATCTGGCTTTTGATTCTTTTGCATGTCTGTGGAAGAGGATGAGAAGACAATATTTAGACAAAAGCTGCTGTAAGCAACATGGATTCAGTGAATAAATTCTGACACTGAACTGTAACTCCCATCAGTGATAGGATTCAGAATATCTGACTAAATGTAACACCCATCCAATGTAGCTACAGTATTGGTGCTATATTGGTAGTACTATGAGCGGGGTCCTGGGTACTTTTACTTAAAAATAATAATGCTTGGTAAACAGGAGATACCGTTATAAATCTAATTCTTGAGCATCAAATAAGGTTTTGTTTTGCCTCCACTTAGTAGGAATAATTGAGTTACTTAATTTTAAACCCACTAAGAATAAATTAATTTATGTTTATCTGTATGTATGTTTATCTGTATGTATTTCAGTCAAATTTGTAACCTCTGACTTGTAACCAGTTCAGTTCAATTTTGTTGCAGGCCTGATGTTGCTCGGGTGCGTAGGGGCCTTAAAACTAAAAAATGGCTGCTTCATTTCCTATGCAAGCCAAAATAAAACTGTGCACAGGGTTTTACTGTCACTCACAGAACCGTGGCTCCAATCAGTGGGGAAGGAACAAGGCTGGGCACATGACACGTCCGAGTCCCGAGTTCAAATGGCTCAGGCAGAACTTAGGCTTCAGGAAATAATATCCTCAGCAGGGTCCAAAGAGAGCGGCCTTGATCCGCTGTGCATTAAAAAGTGTCTCTTTAGCATTTCTATTCAATAAAATGTCTATACCTTTGCATATACAGTAGAAGCTACAACTAAGCTAGCGTTAGCGTTAGCATGCTAAGTCGCTAACTCGCGATTAGCATTACACAATTCTAAGTACAAAACGGGCAGTTTTGATACACAAAATAAACACTCACATGACACCCGGTAACAACAGTCCCACACACGACCGGTAGACTCTGCATCCACGGCTAATTATGTGACTATTTTACCGTGTTTCGGTCCCTAGCCCCGCTGCTTCGCTCTGCGGGTCCCATTTCCGTGCGCGCTCTGTGAAATGGGACACGGCTGTCAATCACTTCAGTTTATCGAAGCGTTTGATTGGCTCAGCGAATGTTCCGCTCTGCGATTGGTTCAGAGTGTTCAATGCGCTTCTTTGGTTTGACAAGCACTAAATTGCAACAGTATAAAAGATGCAGCCAAAATATTTCTTAAAAAGTCTATGGAGTTAGGGTTAGGGTTAAATATTAATATTAATATAAAATATAAACATTAAATCATATTTGTGCAACAGTATTATGACTGTTGTTTTACATTTATACACTAGATGGCGCCAAAGAAACAGATGTCGTGTGGTGGTGAGTTGTGGAGTAAATTGATATTATCTAATTTGGAACAAAATATGAAGTATAAAAGCGAGATAGACAACGAGAGAGTGCTGGTTTTGACCCGGGTCAGATTTATTTATTTTATTTATTGGTTTATTTGACAGGGACAGTGTACATTAATTAACATATCTGTAAAAGTGCCAGAATTGGCCAAAAGCCTATTTTTCATCTGTTGTCCCTGGACAGATCTTAAAATGGTCTCCCTAAAAATAATGATAACAAAATACAATTACACAATGAACAATATACAATTATTACCAAGTAGTAAAACTATAAATCCAATAGATAAATATAGTGTACTTAAAACTTTAACATTATCGACAGTTAAGAAATCCCACACACATCACAGCAAGACAGCAGAGACACAAGAGACAGCACAGTGGAGTTTGAGGAAAGAAAATAATAAACATTAGTGATGACAGGTCTGATGTGTTATGAACCAGTTTTTTAGATGTTTTTTATACAGGTTGTATGTGGACAGTTCTCTGATGTTTGAGGGGACAGAGTTCCACTCCTGGGCGGCTGTAACAGAAAAGGCACTCTGACTGAGTACACTTTTACGTAAGGGAACAATACAGTCTCCTCGGGCCGCCCCTCTGGTCACTCTGTGTGTGGTGATCCTGATGTTTATGAACTGAGTGAGTAGAGGAGATGACAGACCATGATTGACTTTGTATATTAGACAGAGATTTGAATATTTTACGACATTCTCCCAACTTAACAGTTTATGTTTTTGTAAAATGGTGTAGTGGTGATGTCTGAAAGGTTTTTTTATCCAGTATTTTTGATTGTCTGTTTGTGTAGTGACTCTATGGGTTTTAGTGTAGACAGTATATGTGATAGGACCAGAGCATGAACATTTTAGCTGCCTGTAATGATAGATGTGATCTTATGAATCGGAAATTTGAAATATTAAGTTTGAAGCTTGAAGAAAATGACTTAGTGACATTATCTGTCCATACAGCAAGATCATTTTACATGACAAGTTATCTTAAAATAAACTCCCTCTAGACTAGAATTAAGCAGTCTTTGGTCTAGTAAACCCTAACCCTTAAATTCTTGGCCAGTGCAGTGTAAAAAATATATTATTTTCTAAAACGCAGAATCATCCAGTTAGTATTTTAGCAGCTCCATTCAGCTTCCATTTTGACCTCAACTATGGAACAAGTAAATGACTGGCTTTTTAAATCCTGTTTGCTTCTAAATTCCAAA
Organism: Paratrypauchen microcephalus; assembly: GCA_036785185.1. Taxonomy (NCBI): domain Eukaryota; kingdom Metazoa; phylum Chordata; class Actinopteri; order Gobiiformes; family Gobiidae; genus Paratrypauchen; species Paratrypauchen microcephalus. Next base: position 101,793 of record JAVJIX010000466.1, on the reverse strand, counting down.
AAAAACTGCCCTAAAAATACAAAGAACAAACAAAACAAAAAACTATCGAAGACAAAAATATAAAATATAAAATCTAATCACTGAAGGACTTTAAATCCACACTGAGAACATTTGAGACAGCCTCCTTAACTTGTAACTGTTTAAACATGATTTGTACATAATTTTAAAGTTCTTTAACCATTCTGTTTCCTAATATTTTATAATCATCATGGTTTCACTTTAGTTGGGTAAAAATGTCTTCAAACATTTTCATTCCATACTAAAAACCATCCCGCTCCTCAGCTTTTTTTTTAAACTGCAAGATGCAAGATTGGTCATACATGGACTGGAGATTGAAAACACAAGTGAGATCAAGTTTTTAGGGGTTATAATTGATGAACATTTGACATGGAAATCACACATAGAACAAGTTAAATCAAAAGTATCACAAACAATAGCTGTATTACACAAAGTGAAGGACTGTCTAAGCAAAAATGCCATGTTTCTTTTGTATAACTCACTGGTTGTTCTATATTTGACCTATTGTATTAAAGGGATATGCCACCCCCAGGTCAAATTTGGGCATCTCCCCACAGTCCAGAGACTAAAATAAGTGGTGGAAAGCGTTTTCCTGCTCACCCAGCCATTGTCCGAGTCTGTCGCCACTGACCGCCGCGGTATCTGCAGCTCCTCCACCTTAGACTGGAGTCTAACGTCGCCAGAGAAAGATTTCGGCCAAAAGGAATTAATTTGCTCGATGCGTTTCCCAATTACTTTCTGTGTAGTGCGCATTCATATCGAGTACAAATAAATGTGGCAATCAACACGGAGAGCTTGACTTGGTCATTTTGGGTGGGAACTATTTTCCAGTGCGGAAGAATACAGCCGAATCACGCAGCACGCTGCCAGGGGAATCCCACTTGCGCACCGGGAAGAGAGTTCCCCTGTTGCACAACGTGGTGCGTGATTCGGCTGTATTCTTCCGCACTGAAAAATAGTTCCCACCCAAAATGACCAAGTCAAGTCTAACCCGTGAAGTCGATGACCCCCAGCTCTGGTTCTGCCTCTTCGGACCTGTCCGGCAGCGACCTCAGGTCAACTGGGACGCCGTCCGCCTCATCCTGTCCTTGGCCAGGTATACCATCTGCTGGTGTGCTGGTGCCACTGGTCCTTGGTGTCCACCTGCTGCAGCACCTGGTCCCGGTGCCAACAGAAGCCTCTCCTTCTCCCGCATGGTTGCTGTGTACCTGAAAAAGATACGACAAGACATTATTGATCTCATGCAGGAGAAATTTACTTGTCACAGTAGCTCCAGGTAGGGACTAGGGATGCAAAGTATCGATTAATTCATTAATATATAGTTGATTGACCTTATCGATCAACTAATTGAACGATTAACGATTAATGATTAATTGATAAGCGGCGTTTTTCACCTGAATTTTAGTGTTTCAATAGGGTCTTTAAGAATATAAGCTATAGTATACATAACACGGAGTCAAAAATAGTGCTTAGTGAAAAGCAGACAAATGTATTGATGCTGAATAACAAAATACATTCTTTATTGAAAATAAATTGAGGACTGGCTCAGTTGTTGCACTTGCAGCATGGAAACCTTGAAATTAAAAGGAACAGAAGAAATTAAATAACAGAATGTTATTTAGTCTACATATTATGATGAAACCAGTGAATCCAGGCTATTTTTAGGACATTCTCAACATTTATTTTGAACTAAGGCATCAATAATATTTCTCTCCCTTAATCTGTGAAGGGTTACAGTACAAAATATACATTTCACAGGGCCCCTGGACACAGCAGAAAACATTACAGGGCCTCAAACCAGAACAATCAAATTATAAAAGCATGCAAGTTACATGCTTTTATAATTTCAAAAATATATGGTTCTAGGTCCAGCTCTACTGTGAGTTGTATGGAAACACCCAGAGAGGAAAGGGTTACATGATGTAACCAGGCCCGGATCTAGACGGCACAGATTGGGGGGACATTTAAAAATTTTGGTGGGACATAGTGTGGAGTTTCACGTGGAACATTTTTCTTCTAATGCAGGGGTTCTTAACCTGTTTGACGTTGAGGCCCAGTGTTCCCAGTGCAGAGTGGCTCTCGCAGCCCACTAGTGCAAAACAAAGTTTTTTGCAGCCCTCAAGATGGCACTTATGGCCTAAGTTTGGGCCACAGCCCTGTGGTTAAGAAGCTGTTCTAATGTATGGCCAACAGAGCATTAACCTATCAAAGGTGTGGCCAGGCTATTACTACTAACCAATTACTATGCCCAGCATTCTATATGACATCAGTAAAATTACAAATACCAAATAACCAGGACCTTGGACCTTGGAGTGATGATGAAATAAAAATGAAATGATAAAAAAATTAATTGATCGGGGAAAACATTTGTGGATGTGACTTGTGGAGATGATTCAGACTCCAGAGAATGAGACAGAATAAAAAACACATTTTATTTTGGAAAAACAAAACTCGCGCTTTTATTGTGGAGGCGGATGTGCGCATGGTGCGTCGTACATGCGGCTTGACGCAGAGCTCCGTGATATGAAATGATAAAAAAATGAATTGATCGGGGAAAACATTTCACGCACACACACCGAGAACCGGAGCACATGGGCCGGACAGCGGGCTGCTTCCACTGCGCTTTCACGTGGAGCCTGCTACGCGGCCCGGAGCGGCGAGCACGTGCAGTGCGCCGCACGTGTGTTCATGCAGACAGCGGGACGTGGAGCGGACCAAGCAGCAAAAATTGGGTGGGCAGGAGAACATTTTGCACTGCTTCTAGTTCCGGCCACGGATGTAACGCTATGGTCCTTTTTGGCCGTAATTTCTGCTAGAAGGTCGCAGAGAGGTCGAAAGTTGTTAGGAGCACGTTTCAGGCCATTTGCAGTCTAATGGAAAGATTTTAGACAGATTACAGAGTCAGAGAGATTATAGAGACAGCGAGATTATAGAGCAGGGGTGGGCAAACTTTTTGACTCGTGGGCCACAAAGGGTTCTAAAATTTGACAGAAGGCCTGGACAAGGAGCAGGTGGATTTAGTGTTTTGGTAAAAACACTAAAAATAACATTGGATATGTAGAAAACATGTGCTTTATTTCAATTAAAAAAAAAAAAAGCATTACAACAAAATGTCCATCTTTCAAGTTCCACGGAATTTAGATATTTATTGAAATTACTCTTAAAACACAGGACATTTTATTAATAAAATACAGCTTTTTTTTATTGCTAACAGTTACTATTTTAAAACACTGAAAGTTCTGTTATCCTTCAGGTTCTTTCATTCTTTCGTTGACTGCTTGTTAGCATGTTTTGTGACAAAGTGACACCTGATATTATATTCTTTAAAAACCGCTACAGTCTCTTGGCATATCAGGCATACAGCAGGTGATAAGTATTCAGTGAAAAAATATGAACTTGTCCACTCCTTATTAAACAATTGACATTCTCTGTCCACTTTTCATTCCTTAGCTCCGCTCATCATTACAGGAGGGCTGAGGGGTTAAAGAGTAAAGCACAAAAGTGGAGCAAAACGCAGCACCTCAACAAAGGTCAATGTATCTAGTGCGCCAGCTATTGGAAAATGCCAGAATTGCAGGGAAATTAAAATATTAACAAGGTTTATTAATATAATTTCTTCAAGTTCGACGGGCCGGATTAAGAAGCTTAACGGGCCGCATGTGGCCCCCGGGCCGTAGTTTGCCCATGCCTGTTATAGAGGGATTATAGACGGCGAGATTACAGACGGCGAGATTACAGACGGCGAGGAGCAGACAGAAGCAGAGAGGAGCAGAGGTTCTGACCTTCAGGCTGAGGGAGTGGGCCTTCTCTCGCACAGTGATGAATCGTGGGTCATTGTCATCCAAACCCTCCCAGATCCGAACATCTCCATCGCTTCCACAAGTAACAATGAACCTGAGAGGAACATCAGAGAAGAACCACAGAGGAACACGAGAGGAACACGAGAGGAACACAAATGAACATGAGAGGAACATTAGGCCATCTGCTGAAACATGGGGGTTGCCTTAAAATGTAATTCCATTCCAACCTCGGGGGGTTTACATGTTTAGTGTTTTTTTTTTCTCATCTCAAGATCATAAAGAACAATGTGGTAGAAGTCCACAAAAATATTCCCTGCAGTTATTGAGATCCATGATGTTAAAGCTGACAAAACAGGTAGAAGTACTGTGTATACTGTAGAAGTACTGTATGTCCTGTAGAAGTACTATGTATACTGTAGGAGTACTGTATATACTGTAGGAGTACTGTATATACTGCAGGAGTACTGTATGTACTGTAGAAGTACTATATGTACTGTACAAGTACTGTAGAAGTAATTTGTGTACTGTAGAAGTACTGTATGTACTGTAGAAATACTGTATGTACTGTAGAAGTAATTTGTATACTGTAGAAGTACTGCATGTCCTGTAGAAGTACTATGTATACTGTAGGAGTACTGTATATACTGTAGGAGTACTGTATGTACTGTAGAAGTACTTTATATACTGTAGAAGTATTTTCTGTACTGTAGAAGTACTGTATGTACTGTAGAAGTACTTTCTATACTGTAGAAGTACTTTCTGTACTGTAGAAGTACTGTATGTACTGTAGAAGTACTATATGTACTGTATGTACTGTAGAAGTACTATATGTACTGTAGAAGTACTGTATGTACTGTAGAAGTACTGTATGTACTGTAGAAGTACTATATGTACTGTACAAGTACTGTATGTACTGTAGAAGTAATTTGTGTAGTGTAGAAGTACTGTATGTACTGTAGAAATACTGTATGTACTGTAGAAGTACTGTGTATACTGTAGAAGTACTGTGTATACTGTAGAAGTACTTTATCATATGTCGCTTAACAATTGCTCAAAGTTCATTGGCTGAAAATGACATCACTGGCTCATCCTCAAGTACTTCATCACACCTCCCTCAGTGTTAGTACTTTGTATACTGTAGAAGTACTTCATCACTCCTCCCTCAGTGTTGGTACTTTGTATACTGTAGAAGTACTTCATCACTCCTCCCTCAGTGTTAGTACTTTGTATGCTGTAGAAGTACTTCATCACTCCACCCTCAGTGTTAGTACTTTATATACTGTAGAAGTACTGTATGTACTGTAGAAGTACTGTACGTACTGTAGAAGTAATTTGTATACTGTAGAAGTACTGTATATACTGTAGGAGTACTGTATGTACTGTAGAAGTAATTTGTATACTGTAGAAGTACTGTATGTACTGTAGAAGTACTGTATGTACCATAGAAGTAATTTGTATACTGTAGAAGTACTGTATGTACTGTATAAGTAATTTGTATACTGTAGAAGTACTGTATGTATTGTAGAAATACTGTATGTACTGTAGAAGTAATTTGTATACTGTAGAAGTACTGTATGTACTGTAGAAGTACTGTATGTACTGTAGAAGTAATTTGTATACTGTAGAAGTACTGTATGTACTGTAGAAGTACTGTATGTACTGTAGAAGTAATTTGTATACTGTAGAAGTACTGTGTATACTGTAGAAGTACATTATCATATGTCGCTTAACAATTGCTCAAAGTTCATTGGCTAAAAATGACATCACTGGCTCATCACTCCTCCCTCAGTGTTAGTAATTTGTATCCCGTAGAAGTACTTCATCACACCGCCACATCACACATCACATGATCACCGGTCTCCCCTATCATGGCTAATTTATACATGGAACAATTTGAACAGAGTGCCTTAGCTTCATATCCAGGCTCTCCGCCCACACACTGGTTTCGTTATGTTGATGATAATTTTACAAAAATCAAAATTCAAGATTTGGAACCTTTTACTGCACATATCAATTCTGTAGATCCTAATATCAAATTCACCCGTGAAGATGCCAAGGATAACACATTGGCGTTCTTAGATTGTGCAGTAACGATAGGAGGAGACCGGGGACTCCAAGTAGAAGTCTTCAGGAAGCCCACACACACAGACCAATACCTGCTTTTTGATTCACACCACCCACTGCAGCACAAACTGGGTGTTATTCGGACATTACAACACAGGGCCCAAGTGGTTCCCACAAGCACAGAGGGTAAGGAAAAAGAAGAACAACATGTGCAGGAAGCCCTCTCTGTTTGTGGTTATCCCAAATGGGCTGTTAACAAAACCAAGAGAGACAAGGGCAAGAAACAAGATAATAGAGAATCCGAACCCAGGAGGAAAGGGGTAGCGATTCCGTACCTGGCCGGCGTGTCGGAAAAACTACAGAGGATTTTCAGACAATATGAAATCCCAGTTTATTTCAAACCCACAAACACGTTAAGACAAAAACTCGTCCACCCAAAGGACAAAACACCGAGCCACAAACAAAGCAATGTGGTCTACTCCATTCAGTGTAGTGAAGACTGCAGTGAGCGCTATATTGGAGAAACCAAGCAGCCACTTCACAAGAGGATGTACCAACACAGACGGGCGTGCCAGAGTGGACCGTCTTCTGCCGTATATCTTCACCTAGAAGCCACGGGTCATTCATTTGAGGACAGTGAGGTTCAAATCTTAGCCAGGGAAAAGAATTGGTTTGAGAGGGGAGTTAAAGAGGCTATTTTTGTCAAAAAAGAGAATCCTTCTCTGAACAGAAATGGTGGAGTAAGACATAATTTGCATCCCATCTACAATTCCATTATTAAGCCTAGATCAAACAAACAGGGAAACAATAGGGTTAGCCAGGACAGGGCCAGAGGTGTGAAAAACAGGCGTGTAGGGATGAATAGAGATCGTCAGCTAGACGCCAGAGAAACAAAAGACGGAAACCAATGAGATAGTTCCGGAAAGTAGTTAGCTAGGTAGCTCCTCCCTACAGCAAGATATAAGCAAGTGTCTTACCAGTATTCTTATTAGAGCTGACGAAGCCTCTCGGATGAGCGGCGAAACGTTTTCAACCAAACAAACTTTGTCCAGTTGACAAATTGAACTTCTCCTGTTATCTCCTAAGAGGCAGCAAAGTTTTTTTTTTTTTCTTTAATTAACAAAAAGGTTGCAATAAAATTCATGGCCGTTGTTTACAGACATTGGACATAAATACAAAAAGTTACATTTAGAAGAAGAAGTGACTTTATTGATCTCACACAGCAGGAGAAATTGTTCTCTGCGTTTAACCCATCCTGTTATTAGGAGCAGTGGGCAGCACATTTGTCAGGACCTAAGCTGGAGGATTTTACCTATGGTGCATGTTTTGGGTTGATGGTGCATGTTTTGTTTGCAGATGACACTAACATCTTCTATAGCCACAATAATCTTAATGAACTCATTAACACAGTAAACGCAGAATTATAACAAATTAAAAAATGGATGGAAACTAATAAATTATCCTTAAATCTAGATAAAACCAAAGCAACGCTCTTTGACAATTATAAATCCAAGATTGTCAAACAGATTGAGATTAATGGTGTAAGAATTGATTATGTTGAGGAAATAAAATTTTTGGGTGTGATAATTGACAACAAATTAAGGTGGAAAACTCACATCAGACATGTACAGCCAAAAATCTCTAAAAGCCTTGCAATAATTAACAGAGCCAAACACGATCTTGACTATAACGCGCTCCACACACTGTACTGTTCTCTGATTCTTCCATACTTAATTTATTGTGTTGAAATATGGGGTAAATTATATGGCTAGCACTCACGCTTCACAGCAAGAAGGCTCTGGGTTTGATCCCCGTGTGGCACGTTGGTATGGCCGTAAGATTTGGATCGCCCGAGCCTTTCTGTGTGGAGTTTGCATGTTCTCGCCATGTCTGGGTGGGTTTCCTCTGGGCACCCCAGTTTCCCCCACCAACCCAAAACATACACCATAGGTAAAATCCTCCAGCTGTGGTCCTGACCAAGCCGAGCAAGAAGATCATGGAGATGGTCCCCGGGCAGTAATGTGCTGCCCACTGCTCCTAATAACAGGATGGGTTAAATGCAGAAAAGAATTTCTCCAGTGTGAGATCAATAAAATCACTTCTTCTACAATCTCTCTTTCTATTACAAAAAAGAGTTGTGCGCAGGCTATTATGAACATACAAATGCTCTGTTTCTTCAATCAAAGTTATTCGCATTCATATCGAGTGCAAATAAATGTGCAAATCAACACGGAGAGCTTGACTTGGTCATTTTGGGTGGGAACTATTTTCCAGTGCGGAAGAATAAAGCCGAATCACGCAGCAGGAAGGGAGTTCCCCTGTTGCACAGCGTGGTGCGTGATTCGGCTTTATTGTTCCGCACTGGAAAATAGTTCCCACCCAAAATGACCAAGTCAAGCTCTCCGTGTTGATTTGTACATTTATTTGCACTCGATATGAATGCGCACTACACAGAAAGTAATTGGGAAACGCATCGAGCAAATTAATTCCTTTTGGCCGAAATCTTTCTCTGGCGACGTTAGACTCCAGTCTAAGGCGGAGTAGCTGCAGATACCGCGGCGGTCAGTGGCGACAGACTCGGACAATGGCTAAGTGAGCAGGAAAACGCTTTCCACCACTTATTTTAGTCTCTGGACTGTGGGGAGATGCCCAAATTTGACCTGGGGGTGGCATATCCCTTTAAAGGTCCCTTGACATGGTACTTCTTGATGCTTTTATATGGTGCCTTAATGGTTCCCTAATACTGTAAATGAATCCTGCTCCAAAATCAAGACTCAGTGCATGAGAAAGACACATGTACAGAGTCAGAGTCAGAAAATCTCTCTCTGAACACCTCGTTCTGGGCCTTGTTGCTTGAATGCAAATGAGAAGGACAGAGATAGGTTAGAGGAGCGGGTGGGGGGGCAAATGCGCCGCTGGTTCCTTGTTTTAGCGGTGTGCTGTGTGCTGGCCCCACTTCCGCGTTTTAAGCACGGAGGAAGAAGGGAGAGGCATTTCAATGAAAAAAACACTTTTTCACAGAAAATAAAATTAAACCACTGCTGTTTCAGATGTCCACGGGCTCAGATAAAGGACTTCCGAGCCTAGAAACACTGACTCACTGGCCTGACTCACACCACTCCACCAACAGCCAATCTCCAACCACAGCCTGCTACACCTGTTCCCAATCCCCTCGTTAGTCACAGATTTTCAACCCACCCAAGGACAATGCTCATTTCGAGACTGTTGTTTCTGCTCTGCTCATGCCTTGCCAAGTCTGTTATCCTTGCCATGTGAGTTTTTGCCTGTTTTTGAATCTTTTTGTTATTTTGTTTGAGAATCTTGCCTTTGTTTTTTGACTATTTTTAGAACTTTTTGCCATGTAAGGATTTCCTGTGTTTTTTTTTTTTTACTTCTTTGAGGACTATTTTCTACTTGAGCTTTACCACGTGTGCCCTGAACCCTGCCTGTTTCAATTGCTGATTGTTGTCTCAACCCCTGCCTTCACCTCTGCCCTTTTAATAAACTGAACTTTGTTTAACATTTCTGTCTCCGGGTCTGCTCTTTGGTCCTCTGGCCTTGCCCTTTCTGACAATAAGCTTTTCAGTGTCAGTGTGTGGAGTACAATTGTGGAACAGTTTGGGGCTGGAACATAAGCAATGTCAAAGTATTTATCACTTTAAATCTCTCTTTAAACAAAGTGTGTGGTCACAGTGCAGAGAAAATAACATCTAATACTCATGTCTGTATTCATGTCACATATGTCTAATTACCCTTGTGGTATTCTGTATTACCGTTGTTGGTATTTTTAAATCTGTTCAAGATTATGTCATGTGTCTACAATTACCTTATGGTACTCCTTATTTACCATTGATGGTGTTCCTAAATACTACTGTTACCAGTGGTAACGTGTGTTTGTACTTTTGTAAATAGATTTATGGGTCTGTGTGTGTGGTTTTACGCACATCATTACACTAATTATTTTTGAGGCATTGGCTGCGAACTAGGAAGCATCTTTTGTTTTGTGGTAGTAGTTTTCTGAAGATGGGGTTGGTTAAACAAGTTTATCTTCTACCCACTCCATTTTGAGCATTTATAATTTTTTTTTCAATGTCTGAATCAATTGAATTGGCTGTGCAGGATGTTCTGTACCTTTTTGTTTACAAATGTATGGCAAGCTCGAAATAAAATAATTACCAAAAAAACGGAGTGCCCGGAGGAAACCCACCCAGACACGAGAACATGCGAACCCAGACCATGCATGCAAATGTAGCACCCCTGCTGTTAGGCAGAGGATAGCAGCTACTGGACCAGTTCTAGGTTCTTATGAGCCGTTTTCCAATTCAGCGACTGCACGCTTGTGAGCATCCTTGGAGGGGGATGTGCGTCATATCCGGCGCAACAACCGCCGTTCCATTCGTTTTTGTCCCCTGCACAGTTAAGATGAGCTCTGAACAGCGCAGTCGTTTCCATGGAAATCGGGGCGTGGACCAAGCGTGCAAACATGCACGCTTCGCACACTTAAAAGCCTCAGCATGCACAGCGCGGGAGGATATATGACTACAAAGACCGACTCGCCAGCGACATCCACAAGTGAGAGTTGCGACGTCACTATAAAATATACGTACTGGTTCACCTCACCTACAACTATGCTACATGAAACTCTTCATAAACTACGCTAAACATGTGTGACGGTAGCCGTAACGGCATAGATCACGGCACCTGTTTTACCGTTCACATGCTTTTCCCCTTACACTTATATTTCCTTTGCTGTTGTAATGCTGGATATTCTACAGTGTAGCCATGTCCAATGTTTACTCTAAGCTGCGCACTGCTCGCACATTCTCAGCGCACAGGGATGAAAGAGCTTTTAGCAGATCTTCGCTTTTTATTCAGCCGCGGGGTCATTTTTTTATATCTGCAAAGTGCGAGCTGTGGGGGGGGGGCATTTCGGATGTCGCGCACAGGGCTCCAAGGAGCGCTCAGGGAGTTGATGTGTTTGTTCAGACACATTAAAAATTCCAAGTATTACTAGTCGCAATATTTTTTGCTTTAGGGAACAAAGAGCAGACCACCCGGCTCATTGAGTTGAGGCGGGACTTGTTCCATTTCGCAGACGGCCATGTGAGAAACGTAGTGCACTAAGGACCGAGCGAGTATGCGCCGTCTCGACTGCAGACCGCGACTACATTTGAAAAAGGCTATGGAGTGGTGTGTAATTTAAATGAAAACCAGAGAAAAGATATTTGTACGGAAAAGCCGGCAATTAACTGGACAAAGACAAGACACAAACAACAATACATAAATCTGGCACTCTGGTGGGATGAGGTACCCTTTAATTACACCCTTTATAGTATTTAACCTTATCTTTTATGGTAAAGTTCAATAAAAGTTTTATGGCAAAAGGAGAAATTCAATTTGTCAACTGGACAAAGTTTGTTTGGTCAAACGTTTCACCGCTCATCCTAGTGGCTTCGTCAGTTCTGGTTAGTGCTGAAGGACACTGCTTATATCTCGCTGCAGGGAGGAGCTAACTACAATGAAATTATTCTGAAACTATCTCACGTCTTTGTTTTGAGTTTCTGTCTTTTGTTTTTTTCCAGTTTCTCTGGCGTCTAGTTTAGCATACCTATTCAACCCCTAAACGACTGTTTTCACACCCCTGGCCCCGACCTGTCTGCCCTATTGTTTCCTTTGTTTGTTTTGATTTAGGTTTGAGAATGGAATTATAGATGGGAGACAAATTATGTCTGACTCCACCATTTCTGTTTAAAGAAGGATTCTCTTTTTTGACAAAAAAAGCTCTCAAACCAATTCTTTTCCCTGGCCAAGATCTGAACCTCACTGTCCTCAAAGGAGTGGCCCGTGGCTTCTAGGTGAAGATGTACGGCAGATGACGGTCCACTCTGGCACGCCCGTCTGTGTTGGTACATCCTCTTGTGAAGTGGCTGTTTTGTTTCTCCAATGTAGCGCTCACTGCAGTCTTCACTACACTGAATGGAGTAGATCACATTGCTTTGTTTGTGGCTTGGTGTTTTGTCCTTTGGGTGGACTAGTTTTTGTCTTAAAGTGTTTGTAGGTTTGAAATAAACTGGGATTTCATCCATCCATCCATCCAATGTCTGAAAATCCTCTGTAGTTTTTAGAAACACCGGCCAGGTAAGGAATCACTACCCCTTTCATCCTGGGTCCGGGTTCTCTGTTGTCTTGTTTCTTGTTCTTGTCTCTCTTTATTTTGTTGACAGCCCATTTAGGATATCCACAAACAGAGAGGGCTTCCTGCACATGTTGTTCTTCTTTCTCCTTACCCTCTGTGCTTGTGGGAACCACTTGGACACTGTGTTGTAATGTCCGAATAACACCCAGTTTGTGCTGCAGTGGGTGGTGTATTGGTCTGTGTGTGTGGGTTCCTGAAGACTTCTACTTGGAGTCGCCGGTCTTCTCCTATCGTTACTGCACAATCTAAGAACGCCAATGTGTTATCCTTGGCATCTTCACGGGTGAATTTGATGTTCAGATCTACAAAATTGATATGTGCAGTAAAAGGTTCCAAATCTTGAAATTTGATTTTTGAAAAATGATCAACATAACGATACCAATGTGTGGGTGGTGTGCCTGGATATGAGGCCAAAGGACTCTGTACAAATTGTTCCATGTATAAGTTTGCAATGATCGGGGAGACCGGTGAGCCCATTGCACAGCTGTGGATTTGCCTGTAGAAGTTTCCTTTGAACTGGAAATAGGTGGCATTTAAACAAATTTCCAGCAGTTGGCAGATTTGGTGAAAGTTTGGTTCTCTCTTCTAGCTTGGTATCCTGCAGTAGTCTCTTTCTCGCTGCCTCCACCACTACCGATGTAGGGATACAAGTGAAAAGAGAGGTTACATCATGGAAACCATTGTCTCATCCCGGTCAAACTGGAGATGCTTGACTTTGTTCACAAATTAGGCTGTATTCTCAATGTGGTGCGATCCTTGAGGTTAGTTTGATACTGATTTTGGAGTTGCGTAAACTTCCTTATATGCTGTTCTTTGGTTTTGTTGCGCTGTCTCAACTGACCCATAGCTATGAAGTTGTTGATCCTTCGAAACATTTATATGCTGTTCTTTGGTTTTGTTGCGCTGTCTCAACTGACCCATAGCTATGAAGTTGTTGATCCTTCGAAACATTTCTTTTGGAACTAGAAACATTATTTTGTTTAGTAAGCTGTTTATTTTAAGTTTTCTATGTCATAATTGAGATGGCTGATTCTAAGGCAGCCAGGTTAATCCAGCATTACCTGAGAGGGATACTCAGCCTATGAGTACTGCTAAGTTATTTTCTGCAGAAGTCTGTTGTTTATACACCGCAGGAAGCATTAAATGTAAAATCCTGTAAATAAATGTAAAGAGGATAAGATGTATGATACATAATAATACATACATAACAATACATAATGTTATATATGTCATGTATGTTTTATTTTTTCTGCAGTGTTCAAAATAAAGGAATACATGGAAAATGAAAGAACCAGCGTTACGTTAAGTAACCTTGAGTTTTCAACAAATGTCCTGACCATGCAGCAGGTAAGAGCTAGCAAGTAATGTTCAGGTGCAGGACATGTTGTGTGCATGCTTCTAAAGAGAGTCCAAGAGAGCCGTAAAGTTGCATTTTAAATGGGTTCTTTAATGTGCAAAAAATTCATGACAGCTGCAGTGCTCATTAAAAGTATCTCTCCTGTTAAGGTTAGTGTATATTGTGCACTGTCCCTGTCTCATAAATAAAAAAAAATAAAAGCTTGTATCACAAATCGCTCTGAATGCCATAAAAACATCTTCACGTTTTTAAGGGATAGTGTTTTTTTTTTATTTTATGTGAATCTGTATGCGCCCCCTTCAGCAGTGTCGTGCATTAACACTGACTTACCCCTGACAGTATCCTCTGAGCCCAGTTCTGCTCCGGTTCTGTAGCTCATAAAAGTAGGTCTGACAAGTTAGCGGGGACAGTTAATAAAGCTTGTTTTTCTTCTCAAAACAATATTTGTCCAAAAAGTGATATATTTGCATCACAAAACAGTTGCACACGAAAAAGTCTGAAGTCTAATTTGCTTGGTGCTATTTTCTGTCGATTCGTATCACTGCATGCCTATTATTATTAGCCTGTTCACTTGTAAGTGGATGTTTACAAGCTTTATTAACTGTCCCTGCTAACTTGTCAGACCTACTTTCGTGAGCTACAGAACCGGAGCAGAACTCTGCTCAGAGGACACTGTCAGGGGTAAGTCAGTGTTAATGCACGACACTGCTGAAGATTCACATAAAAATAAAAAATAAAAACACTATCCCTTTAAGGTAGGGTTAGGATAGGGTTAGGTGGTTTCGGTCAGGGTTATGGGCAGGGTTATGTTTGGGTTTGGGGTGGGATTAGTGTCAGGGCATTGTTTCTCTATAGATCAATATATTTAATCCACCTGCACACAGTATGTACATATATTCAAAACTATTAACCCTCCTGTCGTGTTCGGGTCAAATCTGACCGTTTTACAACTTATAATACTCATAAATATTATGTTTTTCATCTGATTACCTCAAGACCTTATGATATCCTCCACACTGTGGACTTGAACATATAAAAGTGATGATCACCTATTTCGTTCAATTTTGAGTGTTTTAATCAACCTTGTTACACCTGTGGTGTTCCCGGTCAAAAGTGACCGCCATAGGAAATGAATGGGTATCCAGAGTAAATTCATTCAACATACAGAAAACATCCCCATACACACTGCCCCAGCTCACACACTCTCTCTCACACACACTCACTCACTCTCACACACACACACACACACACACACACACACACACACACACACACACACACACACACACACACACACATACAAACCAGGGTATGCGTGTTGTGCTGGACATGACAACCGGTCTCCAAGGGCATAATATCACACGTGACAACTTCTTCACATCACATGCTCTTGGTCAGGAGCTACTGAAAAGAAAGCTCACCATGGTAGGGACAGTGAGGAAGAACAACCCCAAACTTCCCCCTGCTCTGGTATCGACCAGAGGAAGACAGGCACTCTCATCACAATTTGCATTCACTGACACTCACACTCTTGTGTCATACGTTCCCAAGAAGAACAGAAATGTCATCCTGATGAGCACAGTACACAAAGACGCCGCTGTCAGCACCACAGAGGACAGGAAGCCCCTGATGATCCAGGACTACAACAAGAACACTGACTGCCTTGATAAGGTAATGTAAAGTCTCATCATGCATTTTATTTTATTTTTATCTAGGTGAATCATAGCATTTTGTGTATGACAGATTGAATATTGTTCCTAATCTCTTATTATTTATTGTTCCTTTATTGCAGCTTACTGGTACATACACCTGTAAGCAGATGACGGCTCGCTGGCCTGTGGCACTGTTCCACAACATCCTGGACATGTCAGCTTTCAACACGTATGTGGTGTGGACAGGAATCGACCCAACCTGGAATCAGGGGAAAAGTTTCAAGAGGAGACTTTTCCTCGCTTTGGTGACTCCTCTTATACAGCGACGCCAGCACATTCCCAGCACACCAGCCTGGTTAGGAGCATGCAAGCTCCAGCCCCAGCTGCTGCCCTGGCTGCTCTCCCCCAACAAGGACATGGGCAGAAAAGGAAGCGTTGTGGCCTCTATGCCCCTAGAGACATCAAAACGAGCCTGACATGCTGCTAATGTCATGCTTATGTTTGCAAGACTCTGACCTGAGTGTCACATGCCACTCATGTGCATGAATACACACACACACACACACACACACACACACACACACACACACACACACACACACACACACACACACACACACACACACACACACACACCCTGTTGAGTTTGGTGTTTGGTTTTCCATTTATTTTTTGTATATATGTTCATTTTGTAGTTCATTTTCAGTGCCCAATTGTATTTTAACTGATGTTATTTAATGTTTACTTCTATAAATTGTTGTTAGACAATACTTTGAAACATTGTTCTCAACTAAAGAATGCTTAATAAAAAAATTGGTGTGGAAAAAAAAATGTTTGTGCTAATTTAAGAGCAGTTAAAACAGACCGGCCAATTTTGACCGGGAACACTAAAGTAGGGGGCTTGAAGCGAACACGACCGGAGGGTTAAAGTTAAGTGCAGGAGTCTACACAAAACACAGCCATTTTCACACATAAATCATATGTGATGCACTAATTTAAAAGTGCACTGTTTAACTTTCGTGTGGACGGTTTGCCACTTGCTGGTCTCCATGGAGATGATATTGCTTTTCCTTGAATGCTCTATTGTATGACATTAAAGAAAAAGTAACGTTTTTACAATCTGGACATTATTTCGGTGATAAAACCACGTCATTTACTCACCTTTTGTACTTTGGTGTCATTTGGAGTATTTCCGGAGATTTTGGAGTTTAGCGATATCCATTTAACGTGAGTGGTTGGGGCATACTGTTGCAGTCACCAAATAACCTTAGCACTTTTCAAATGACAAAAGTTCAATGTGTTAGTCTACACGTTCGTTTGAGTTTGTAATCTGATATCCAGCCATGGTTCAGATTGGGTGACGTCATCGAGGACCTCGCACATTCACAGCTGATTTGCAGATAAGACGACGCTCTCAGCTCTTGATTACAGTCAGAAAGAAGCAAAGGAATAAAAAGAAGAAAACATCACCGCTTGAGGAAACCCGAAATGGTGCGAACATGCATTTATCCCGGTTGTGAAAACAAAACGACAGCTTGGACAAAGTTGAGTTTTCACAGACTTCCTCGTCACAATCCGGAGTTATTGAAGCTGTGGCTCGTTGCCTTGGGAATGGACCCAAACATGAAAGGCAAAGCTGTAAGACGTTTGGACCATCGTGTTTGCAGTACCCACTTCAGTCTGGACCATTTTTTACCAGCAAAGGAAAAGAAAGAAGGCCAGCGGATTCAGCGCACGATTCTGAGAAGTAATGTGAAACCGATGACTGTTCTCTGGTGCTCCTAAAACTGTCTCCGCTTCATTCTTTCTAATACCTCCTCATCTGTATACTCAGGCTCCAAACGACAGGGACGAACATCATACTCACATAAGTCCTCTTCAGTCTCCAAGTCCCAATCTTCAGCCATGTGTCGCTCAAAACAGAAACGTTCTAAGCAAAGTAGTGGAATGAATGTCTGCGCGCGGTCCTCAATGATGTCATCTAATCGAAACCACGGCTGGATCTCTGGTTCCACTTTTGACTCAAACGAATGTGTAAACTAACACACTGAACTTTTGTCATTTGAAAAGTGATAAAGTTTGTTATTTGGTGACCGCCACATTGTGCCCCGACCACTCACGTTAAACGGATATCGCTAAACTCCAAAATCTCCGGAAATACTCCAAATGACACCAAAGTACAATGGGTGAGTAAATGACATGGTTTTATCACCGAAATAAGGTCCAGATTGTAAAAATGTTACTTTTCCTTTCAATTTAAATATGACATTTAATACAGTTACAAGTGTTTTTATGGCTCATAAATTCAACAGTGCGTTCATCCTGTAAGCAGAGTAACATCTCCACAGAGATGTAACTTGGCCTGGTGGCATCACTGGCCCGTTACCATCGAAATAGATCTGCTTTATGTCATACTGCGGAACATCCCAGGCAAAGCAATAAACTTTTTCAGACAAGGAAGTGGCGGACCTTCCACCACAAAAGTTATACAGTGCACCTTTAAATTAAACTGTACAAAAGTTACAAATTTCAATTGTATGGATTTACAGCATTCTCATACACTTTTTCTTCATCAGCGTTGTATTTGAAGCGTTCTTGTAGATGTAGCTCCCCATGACCTGTATGTAGAGGTGCAACAACACTTAAATCAGGTTTTTCAGAATCTTTGATAAACTACAGGAATACTTACCGTGATTGCTTATCTCTATGCCTTTTCTGAAGGAAAAAAAAATCAAACATAACATTGTCAATATACAGTAGGTTTACATACATATTACAAATAAAACACTAAAGATGTGGTGCTTATAACTTACTGGCGTTTATACACATAAAACCCTCGTGCCACAGCTGCCACCACTAATGCCACGACCACTAAGGCAACACTGATCCCAGCGATGGCTCCAGCTGAGAGGCCCTTTGCATCTAAAGAAATAAAATGAGATACAGTTAACCATTACTAGTTAACTTGTCACTTTTACAAGTGACTTTAGAAGAGCACAGCGCCATCTAGTGGCCTCTCAGTGTTACTGTAGATTGTGAATATTCTGACTAGTGAATGTTGAATTAGCACAGATTCAGTGATGATTTGTGTTCATTTGGTTTAAAGAGGACAGATTATATAGAATGTACTTTTAATAATAATAATAATAATAATAATAATAATAATACATTTTATTTGTTAGGCGCCTTTTCAAGGCTCTCAAGGTCGCTGTACATCAAAATATTAAATACATTAATTAAATAATACAGTACATAAAAACAAGATAAAACTGTTATGAGCTTTTAAACACATTATGGCGTTTCATCAGCATTAGTTTATTCATTGTTGTAACTGAATTGACCCATACATGTTTGAAGCATTTTCAAAGAATAAAAACACAAAAATGCTACGGTCAAATGCTACTGTGAGGAGGAGAGATCTCTCAGTTCTGCAGTTTTGAACAGGAAGTCAGTGGATCTGTTTCTGTTCTTAAACTCTTTTAAATTAATACTTTGATTAACAATGTACAAAATACAAACAATTGTCTATTTATGATATAGTTTAATACTGAATAAATATCTAATATGGTCAGCTTTAAAAAAAAAATATCTGTAGTGAGCCTGTTTGTCACGAAATTTGTGAATAAACATAAATCTGCTTTTTACCTGTTACAAGCACTGTATATGATGCCTCAGATGTTTTGTGTGTGATTTCATTTGAAGCTCGACAGATGTACTCTCCACTGTCTGAAGATCCAGCCATGGATTTAGTATATTCAGATGAGTGAGTGAGAGCAGTCCCATCCTTTATCCACGTGTAGTTTGCAGTTGGGACAGAGTCACTCAAACAGGTTAATTTTAGCGTTTCGCTTACTTTAATTTCTTTTGGATGTGAGATTTGAACATTTTCTGGTCCATCTGAAAAATAAGGTTAGGTTAAAGTAAATGTAACAGTAATGTATGAAATATAATGTGCCCCAGACACTTACACTTTACATCCAGAGTGTGAACAGCTGTCTGAGTGCTGATGGGGCTGTTGATTTCACACAGGTAACGTCCACTGTCTTTTCTGTTCAGGACTTTAAAGGACAACACTCGATTTTGGTCATAAAATATGACGTTTTCAGAAGGATTTAGCTCCTGTCCATTTATCGACCACTTTATGGTGAAGATGGAACCAGAGGCATCACAGGTTAAGTTCACTGAGGAGCCCTCGATTGGCTCATTAGAGGATGAATCAACATGAATATTTGTTATTCTCCCTGGAAGAAAAACAAAACAGAATATCTCAGAAAAGTTTCCTCACTGGGCATTGATGTAAGAGCTGTCAAAGTGTAAGAGGAGTTACTGTAAATATGACAAATTTCATAAGTTTATCTTGACACACGCAAATTACTGTCACATCAAACCTTATAGATTAAACACACAATTTACAAGTAATAATAATAATAATAATAATACATTTTATTTCAAGGCGCCTTTCTAGACACTCAAGGACACCGCAAAAAGACAATTAAAAACAGTTAAAAACAGTTAAAAACAGGCAGTATATACAAAATAAAACTAAGAGAATGGACAAAGCATTCAAGTAAAATGAAACAGTCAGCAGGGAGAAAATGATTAAGTGGGGTAAGCTATTTTGAAAAGATGGGTCTTGAGTCTGGATTTAAAAATTGGTAGTGATTGAACGTTCCGGAGGTCTGGGGGGAGTGAGTTCCATAGATGAGGAGCAGAGCGGCTGAAGGTCCTGCTCCCCATGGTGCTGAGACGAGCGGGAGGGACTGTGAGGAGGAGGAGGACCTGCAGGAGGGACTGTGAGGTGGACGGAGGAGGAGGAGGACCTGAGTGAGCGGGAGGGACTGTGAGGTGGACGGAGGAGGAGGACCTGAGTGAGCGGGAGGGACTGTGAGGAGGACGGAGGAGGAGGACCTGAGTGAGCGGGAGGGACTGTGAGGTGGACGGAGGAGGAGGACCTGAGTGAGCGGGAGGGACTGTGAGGAGGACGGAGGAGGAGGACCTGAGTGAGCGGGAGGGACTGTGAGGAGGACGGAGGAGGAGGACCTGAGTGAGGGACTGTGAGGAGGACGGAGGAGGAGGACCTGAGTGAGCGGGAAGGACTGTGAGGAGGACGGAGGAGGAGGACCTGAGTGAGGGACTGTGAGGAGGACGGAGGAGGAGGACCTGAGTGAGTGGGAGGGACTGTGAGGAGGACAGAGGAGGAGGACCTGAGTGAGCGGGAGGGACTGTGAGGAGGACGGAGGAGGAGGACCTGAGTGAGTGGGAGGGACTGTGAGGAGGACGGAGGAGGAGGACCTGAGTGAGCGGGAGGGACTGTGAGGAGGACGGAGGAGGAGGACCTGAGTGACATTGAGGAGTACGCAGACACTGTGACCTCCTACATCACCAAATGCATTGGTGATGTCACACACACAAAAACCATCACCACCAGGGCTAACCAGAAGCCATGGCTGACAGGGGAGGTTCACAGGCTGTTGAGAGCCAGGAACGCTGCCTTCAGAGCTGGGGATGTCCCCCATCTGAGAGCAGCAAGAGCCAACCTGTCCCGTGGAATCAGGAAAGCCAAACACAAATACACACAGAAAATAACCGGACACTTTAGAGATAGCAGGGACACACGGAGTCTGTGGCAGGGCATCCAGAACATCACGGATTACAAACCCTTGCCACAGACCTGTGACAATAATATCACCCTGCTCAATGACCTCAACAGCTTCTTTGCACGGTTTGAAGCAGGAAATGACACCCGGCCCCAAAAAACTCCACCACCTCCCCACGACCAGCCCCTGTGTGTGTCTGCAGCCAGCGTGAAGAGGACACTCTCCAGGATCAACACCCGCAAGGCTGCAGGCCCGGACAACATTCCTGGTCGTGTGTTGAAAGACTGTGCAGAGGAGCTCAAGGATGTCCTCACGGACATCTTTAATGCTTCTCTGAGCCAGGCTGTCGTTCCCTCCTGCTTCAAAACCACTACCATCGTTCCCGTGCCAAAGAAGCCCACTCCGGCCACTTTTAATGACTATCGCCCTGTTGCACTGACCCCCATCATCATGAAGTGCTTTGAACGGCTAGTTATGGCACACATCAAATCCATCCTCCCCCCCACCCTAGACCCATACCAGTTTGCATACCGGGCCAACCGCTCTACCGAGGATGCAATCTGTTCTGCACTTCACCCGGCTCTCACCCACCTAGACAAGAAAGACTCATATGTGAGAATGCTGTTCATAGATTTCAGTTCAGCATTCAACACTATAATCCCACAGCAGCTCATTATCAAACTAGACCACCTGGGGCTTCAGACCTCACTTTGTAATTGGCTGCTGGACTTCCTCAGTGAGAGGCCACAGGCAGTGCGGGTCGGCAGAAACACCTCAAGCTGCATTGGACTGAGCACAGGAGCCCCCCAGGGCTGTGTGCTCAGTCCAATGCTCTTCACTCTGCTGACCCACGACTGCTCACCAGCGTTCAGCACCAATCACATAGTGAAGTTTGCGGACGATACGACTGTGGTGGGTCTCATCTCTAATAACGATGAGACAAACTACAGGAGTGAGGTGAGCCTTCTGACCCAGTGGTGCAGCAATAACAATCTCCTTCTTAATGTTGAAAAGACCAAGGAGATTGTTATTGACTTCCGGAGAGGCCCCACCCAGCACCCCCCACTGTCCATCAATGGTGCTGCTGTAGAGAGGGTGAGCAGCACCAAATTCCTGGGGGTGCACATCAGTGAGGACCTCTCCTGGACAGTGAATACTGTATCACTGGCAAAGAGGGCTCAGAAGCACCTCTATTTCCTCCGCAAACTGAGGAGAGCTGGAGCCCCTCCACCCATTATGACCACCTTCTACCGAGGCACCATTGAGAGCGTCCTGACCAGCTGCATCACTGTGTGGTACGGGAGCTGCACTGAACAGAACAGGAAAGCTCTGCAGCGCATAGTGAATGCAGCTGGGAGGATCGCTGGTGTCTCTCTCCCCTCCCTCCTAGACATTTTTAACACCCGGCTCACCCGCAGAGCGTCCAGCATTGTGGGTGACCCGAGCCACCCCGCACATAGCCTGTTCAGCCTCCTGCCCTCGGGGAGAAGGTACCGGAGTCTCCGGGCCCACTCCACCAGGCTTTCAAACAGCTTCATCCACCAGGCTGTCAGGAGGCTGAACTCACACCCGAACTCACACCCGAACTCCCACCTTACCCATCTCCCACCCCCCACCCCCCATATTGGCATAACCTGTATTCCATAAAAAGACCTCTCACTCTAGACACTTAAAAAAAAAAAAAACTGCTGCTAAGGACTACTGTTGCACTGTTGCACATTTACATTTACTACTGGATTTTACTCCTGTTGCACTGTTGTTTACTACTGTTATTGCACACTTACATTTACTACTGGAATTTTTAGTACTGTTGTTTACTCCTGTTATTGAATTTTACCCCCGTTGCACTGTTGTTTACTACTGTTATTGCACATTTACTACTGGAATTTTAGTACTGTTGTTTACTCCTGTTACTGCACTAGAATTACTACTGTTGCACATTTATTTTTATTTTATCTTAACTCCTATGCACATTCTACTGCACATGACCAAGTCACTGCTGTATCTTCCATTGCACATTTTTGATGCACACTGCACACTTTGGAAATCTGTATATAGTATAGGTTATTTGTTATTTATTATGTTGCACTGTTTTAAGATTTTAGATCGTAGACTTTAGTTTTAACTTTAGATCTCTGTCTTAGATAGTTTTTTGTTGTGTTTTGTCTTCATATTGTATTTTGTAGACTGTCTTTTTGCACTACTTGGCCAGAGAGAAACAAAATTTCGATTCACTGTATGTTGAACACATATGGCAGAATTGACAATAAAGCTGACTTTGAACTTTGAACTTTGAACTTTGAGTGAGGGACTGTGAGGAGGACGGAGGAGGACCTGAGTGAGCGGGAGGGACTGTGAGGAGGACTGAGGAGGAGGACCTGAGTGAGTGGGAGGGACTGTGAGGAGGACGGAGGAGGAGGACCTGAGTGAGGGACTGTGAGGAGGACGGAGGAGGAGGACCTGAGTGAGTGGGAGGGACTGTGAGGAGGACAGAGGTGGAGGACCTGAGTGAGTGGGAGGGACTGTGAGGAGGATGGAGGAGGAGGACCTGAGTGAGTGGGAGGGAGTGTGAGAAGGACGGAGGAGGAGGACCTGAGTGAGCGGGAGGGACTGTGAGGAGGACAGAGGAGGAGGACCTGAGTGAGGGACTGTGAGGAGGACGGAGGAGGAGGACCTGAGTGAGTAGGAGGGACTGTGAGGAGGACGGAGGAGGAGGATCTGAGTGAGCAGGAGGGACTGTGAGGAGGACGGAGGAGGAGGACCTGAGTGAGCAGGAGGGACTGTGAGGAGGATGGAGGAGGAGGACCTGAGTGAGCGGGAGGGACTGTGAGGAGGACGGAGGAGGAGGACCTGAGTGAGCAGGAGGGACTGTGAGGTGGATGGAGGAGGAGGACCTGAGTGAGCAGGAGGGACTGTGAGGAGGATGGAGGAGGAGGACCTGAGTGAGCGGGAGGGACTGTGAGGAGGATGGAGGAGGAGGACCTGCAGGAGGGACTGTGAGGTGGAGGAGGAGGAGGACCTGCAGGAGGGACTGTGAGGAGGACAGAGGAAGAGGAGGACCTGCAGGAGGGACTGTGAGGTGGAGGGAGGAGGAGGACCTGAGTGAGCAGGAGGGACTGTGAGGTGGAGGGAGGAGGAGGACCTGAGTGAGCAGGAGGGACTGTGAGGTGGATGGAGGAGGAGGACCTGAGTGAGCAGGAGGGACTGTGAGGTGGATGGAGGAGGGGGACCTGAGTGAGCAGGAGGGACTGTGGGGAGGTGCGAGGAGGAGGACCTGAGTGAGGGACTGTGAGGAGGATGGAGGAGGAGGACCTGAGTGAGCAGGAGGGACTGTGAGGAGGACGGAGGAGGAGGAGGACCTGAGTGAGGGACTGTGAGGAGGATGGAGGAGGAGGACCTGAGTGAGGGACTGTGAGGAGGATGGAGGAGGAGGACCTGAGTGAGCAGAAGGGACTGTGAGGTGGACGGAGGAGGAGGACCTGAGTGAGCGGGTGTGTGTGGTGACATGAAGGAGGAGCCAGGTTCTGGATGGACTTGAATGTGAGGAGTAGGATTTTGAACTGAATACGATAGTGAATGTGGAGCCAGTGAAGCTGCTGCAGGACCGGGTTAGGGTTAGTAGGGTTAGGGTTAGGGTTAGGGTTAGGGTTAGGGTTAGGGTTAACCAGGGTGATGTGGTGAACAGAGGGAGTTCTGGTGATGATCCGGGCAGCAGAGTTTTGCAGAAGTTGTAGCTTATGAATAGTTTTTTGGGGGAGACCGTACAGGAGGGAACTGCAGTAATCAAGGCGTGAGGTGACCAGGCGGCTGTGTGAGGGGAGAGTGAAGGACGGAGACGGTTGATATTTCTGAGGTGGAAGGAGGCTGTGCGTGTGATATTGTTGATGTGTGACTGGAATGAGAGAGTGCTGTCCAGGATGACACCCAGGCTCTTTACTTGAGGGGAGGGAGAGATGGAGGAGTTATCAATAGTGACTGAAAGGCTGTCTATTTTGTTTAGTGTAGATTTGGTGCCGATGAGTAAGACTTCAGTTTTATTGCTGTTTAGTTTTAGAAAGTTGGAGGAGAACCAGGATTTGATTTCCTCAAGACAGTGGGTGAGGGAGGAGGGTGGGAGGATGTTGGATGGTTTGGAGGAGATATAGAGCTGGGTGTCATCTGCATAACAGTGGAATATTTCATGTCCATTGTATAAAAGTGCATGAAGGACAGGTCTATAAAACTGGAGTTCTTACTCAGCACAGAGATCCTCACAGGCTGAGACGTTGTATATGTGAGAGTTCTGCTGTTGAAAGCCTCACATCTGTAGTTTCCACTCTGGCTCGTCTGCATGTTCTTCACTTGTATCTGTGCTCCAGTAAAGGACAACAGCTCTCCATTTAAAAGCCATTTAAACTGAGCTGCAGGTCTGGAGTCAGCTGAGCAGGACAGAGACACGTCTGCACCTTCCTCATAGAAATCAAGTAAAGGAGAGGTCCTCAAAATGACATCATCAGGTCCATCTGAAGAAATAAATGATTAATATTAGTGAATGTAAAATGAGTATTTGAAAGTGAGTGTGTTTACTGTAGACATCCTTTACTCACAGCTGATGGAGAGTTCTGGTGAGACACTGGAGCTGCTACTGACAGGATTAGACACTTCACATGTGAATGGTCCCTGGTCATAGCGCCACACAGTGTCTATAGTGAGAGTTGCACCTCCATCAGTGAGGTGCACTCTGTCACTGGCTGTAACTTCAGTGCTGCCATTTAACCAGAGGAAAGACAGAGAGGAGCCAGAGGCAGAACAGGAGAGAGTCACAGAACTTTGTAACTCCACTAAGTCTGAGCTGCTGACTGTGACTCTCACATTAGACACTGGCTCTGAGGGAGAGGAAACAGAACATGTTCATCTAAATATTAAAATAGAGAATTATTGGTGTGTCAGTAACCGTAGAAGACACAGCTTTTAACTGATAACAGAAATGATTAAAAAAGGAAATGCTATAGGGTGCCTTTATCATTGAGGGTCAAAAAGTCTGACAAGCCTCTGACAAATTATTTTTACTGTATAATAATATTCATTTAAAAAAAAAAATCTGTATTGAGCCTGTTTGTCATGAAAGTTGTGAATAAACATAAATCTGCTTTTTACCTGTTACAAGCACTGTATATGATGCCTCAGATGTTTTGTGTGTGATTTCATTTGAAGCTCGACAGATGTACTCTCCACTGTCTGAAGATCCAGCCATGGATTTAGTATATTCAGATGAGTGAGAGAGAGCAGTCCCATCCTTTATCCACGTGTAGTTTGCAGTTGGGACAGAGTCACTCAAACAGGTTAATTTTAGCGTTTCGCTTACTTTAATTTCTTTTGGACGTGAGATTTGAACATTTTCTGGTCCATCTGAAAAATAATGTTAAGTTAAAGTAAATGTAACAGTAATGTATGAAATATAATGTGCCCCAGACACTTACACTTTACATCCAGAGCGTAAACAGCTGTCTGAGTGCTGATGGGGCTGCTGATTTCACACAGGTAACGTCCACTGTCTTTTCTGTTCAGGACTTTAAAGGACAACACTCGATTCTGGTCATAAAATATGACGTTTTCAGAAGGATTTAGCTCCTGTCCATTTATCGACCACTTTATGGTGAAGATGGAACCAGAGGCATCACAGGTTAAGTTCACTGAGGAGCCCTCGATTGGCACATTAGAGGATGAATCAACATGAATATTTGTTATTCTCCCTGGAAGAAAAACAAAACAGAATATCTCAGAAAAGTTTCCTCACTGGGCATTGATGTAAGAGCTGTCAAAGTGTAAGAGGAGTTACTGTAAATATGACAAATTTAATAAGTTTATCTTGACACACGCAAGTTACTGCCACATCAAACCTTATAGATTAAACACACAATTTACAAGTGGAACATTTCATGTCCATTGTATAAAAGTGCATGAAGGACAGGTCTATAAAACTGGAGTTCTTACTCAGCACAGAGATCCTCACAGGCTGAGACGTTGTATATGTGAGAGTTCTGCTGTTGAAAGCCTCACAGCTGTAGTTTCCACTCTGGCTCGTCTGCATGTTCTTCACTTGTATCTGTGCTCCAGTAAAGGACAACAGCTCTCCATTTAAAAGCCATTTAAACTGAGCTGCAGGTCTGGAGTCAGCTGAGCAGGACAGAGACACGTCTGCACCTTCCTCATAGAAATCAAGTAAAGGAGAGACCCTCACAATGACATCATCAGGTCCATCTGAAGAAATAAATGATTCATATTAGTGAATGTAAAATGAGTATTTGAAAGTGAGTGTGTTTACTGTAGACATCCTTTACTCACAGCTGATGGAGAGTTCTGGTGAGACACTGGCGCTGCTACTGACAGGATTAGACACTTCACATGTGAATGGTCCCTGGTCATAGCGCCACACAGTGTCTATAGTGAGAGTTGCACCTCCATCAATGAGGTGCACTCTGTCACTGGCTGTAACTTCAGTGCTGCCATTTAACCAGCGGAAAGACAGAGAGGAGCCAGAGGCAGAACAGGAGACAGTCACAGAACTTAACTCCACTAAGTCTGAGCTGCTGACTGTGACTCTCACATTAGACACTGGTATATCTGAGGGAGAGGAAACAGAACATGTTAATGTAAATATTAAAATAGAGAATGATTGGTGTCTCACTAACCGTAGAAGACACAGCTTTTAACTGATAACAGAAATTATTTAAAAAAAGGAAATGCTATAGTGTGCCTTTATCATTGAGGGTCAAAAAGTCTGACAAGCCTCTGACAAATTATTTTTACTGTATAATAATGTTCATTTTATAATATAAAATTAATTAATGATGAATGATTGATTTCTTCTGCATGTTCCAATAATATTAAGGTATACAGAAATGAATCTGGTGCCCGTGTGGAAGTAAACTATGTGCTCATGAAATAAATGCTGAATACTAATGGAAAATGTATGATTACCGTCAATGGTCAAAGTACAGCTCCCATCTTGTCCTTTACCTCCTTTTGGTAAAATGTGAACTCTGTACACTCCAGTGTCTCTAAGAGTCACGTTCCTAAGCTCCAGAGATCCAGTAGAGATGAACACAGTGGCCCTGTCTGCATACGCTGGAGTGGTAAAGTTAATACCAGGTTGTGAACTGATGATATCTGTACCTTCAAATTTCCAGAAAATTATTGAAAATGTTTTTTGTGTTAGATCCAGTGATGTGGTGAACATGACTTTTCCTCCAACAGCAGCTTTCAGAGAATCAGGCAGCACACCAGCTCCTGAGGCTAAACCTGAAATAATAATTCAACAGAAACATATTCAGGTTTACTCATTATGAACAATAACCTAAACTCAATGTAAGGACAATCTTATATTCATTTTCAAACCTTAACATATCAGTTAAGATGAAAGGTTAAGGTACACTTCAGTGTTCTCATAGGGAAATTTGTCTTTTGTATTTGTCCCATCCCTTAAAGGGATATGCCACCCCCAGGTCAAACTTGGGCATCTCCCCACAGTCCAGAGACTAAAATAAGTGGTGGAAAGCGTTTTCCTGGTCACCCAGCCATTGTCCGAGTCTGTCAGCACTGACCGCCGCGGTATCTGCAGCTCCTCCGCCTTAGACTGGAGTCTAACGTCACCAGAGAAAGATTTCGGCCAAAAGGAATTAATTTGCTCGATGCGTTTCCCAATTACTGTCTGTGTAGTGCGCATTCATATCGAGTGCAAATAAATGTACAAATCAACACGGAGAGCTTGACTTGGTCATTTTGGGTGGGAACTATTTTATAGTGCGGAAAAAGAAAGTAGTAGCTGCAGATACCGCGGCGGTCAGTGCTGACAGACTCGGACAATGGCTGGGTGAGCAGGAAAACGCTTTCCACCACTTATTTTAGTCTCTGGACTGTGGGGAGATGCCCAAGTTTGACCTGGGGGTGGCATATCCCTTTAATACAGCTGAGGCATGTCCTCAGGATTAGTGGGCACACCGCCCTGCCAATTTTCAATTGATAAATTATGCTTGAAAAAAATTATTGTCAACTGTCAGAGACAAAAAAAAAATAAAATAAAAATTAAACAAGAACAGTACGACCGTCCATGCACGTGCACATGCACGACTTAACCACCTAAGCCCTGCGTGCGCCGATGCCACCCACAAGAGGAAAACACAAAACTCCCAAACATACAGTGAATCCACGCCCATCCGCGCCAAGGACCATGGACAGCGACAGAAGCCCCACAGCCTCTGTCCCCCCCACCGCCCCCACTCCCCGAACTTACAGAGGAGTGCACACCGCAAGACCCACATCGGAAACACCCTCTCTGCTCCATGTCGGACACACCCTCTCCGCTGAAGATGAGCTGGAGCTCCGCCATGCGATAAGCAAACAAACAGCGCTGTGCGATGACACCATCAACCGCGGCCCAGCCGCGCAGGTGCGAACGCGGTCCACCGCCACCTCGCCCGAGCACGGCATGGCCCATAAGTCCCAGCGCAAGTGCGAGCCTAGCACAAGCAGGTGTTGGAACAGACAAACACAGTGGTGCTAACTGGAGATTAGCAGTCAACAATAGCATCCTCTACAGTACACCATCCAAAACCCTCAACAGACTACAGTACATTCAGAACTCCGCTGCCCGGCTCCTCACCCACACCCGCTCACGTGAACACATCACCCCTGTCCTCCACAAGCTTCACTGGCTCCCCGTCCCTCAGCGCATCCACTTCAACATTGTTCTCATCACTTTCAAAGCACTTCACAACCTGGCCCCTCCTTACCTCACAGACCTGCTCCACCACCACACTCCATCTCGCTCCCTCCGCTCCTCCGGCTCCAACCTCCTGTCCCTGCCCTGTACGACCAAGCTCCGAACCTGGGGGGACAGAGCCTTCTCCATCGCTGCCCCCACCCTCTGGAACTCACTGCCCAAACCCCTCCGTGACTGCTCTGATCTCCCCACCTTCAAAAAAGAACTCAAAACCCACCTGTTTAAAATTGCTTTTAATGTTTGATTTTATATTGTAAATGTTGTGATATTTTAAATGTTTGACTTTATGTTGTAAATTCTGTGATATTTTATTCTTTTATGATTTGTGAAGCGTCTTTGAGTGTCTTGAAAAGCATTATATAAATAAAATGTATTATTATTATTATTAGATTACTGGACGTCCCTCAATAATGAGAACTACCTCATGGTCACAGTGCATTAGTCATAGTCATAGTTTGCTTTATTGTCGAAAAACAATCATGTACATGTACATAGAATGAATTCGAAATTTCGTTTCCCCACTAACCAGGCAGGACAGTGATAGAGTGGGTAGGGGAGGGGCCGCTGCACTTGTGCGCGCCGCCGACTGGGAGATGCAGAACAGAAAAGATGCAATACAAGTACAATCAGTGACAATTTAACAACATGTAATGACAGAAAAACAATTGGAGATATAACATAAGGTGATCTTTTTTGTTGGTTACATAAGGAAGAATGTGGGGGGGGGTCAGATTGGAAATCAATGAAGTTGATTGAACCGAGAGCAGAGATCAGACCTTTCTAAAGACAGGAATTTCTACCATTATTTCACCCACAGTGGGAACTTCAGTCACTTTGACTGTTACAGAAGAGGCACTTCACTCACACTGATGCAGAAAGTGGAACATGAGAGTGGAACATTGAACACAAAGTGTCTCACTGACAATTGTTTTGGTTTGCAATAAAAACACATTTGCACAAAGCGGCGCCTATCCAATTTTCTATTTTGATAAAAGTATTAAAAGAATGATTCAAGGGACAAAAATGTGGAATTAACAATGTCGTGAGTTAACTATAACATTCATGAGTGCTGTCAATCGATTAAATATTTTAATCGATTGACAGCACTAATATCTATTGATGATGGATAATAGTGATAGACTCATATAGTGAAGACTCAGGGTGAGGCTCTGTCTGGTGGTCAGCCAGCCAATTCAGACTTTCACATATAGGTGGACAGTTTAGAACAGCAACAATGCAAAAATATTCTAAATTGAACATTTAATTTAATTGAACATTTAATGTTGAACATTTAATGTTCAATTGGGTGTTGTTGGGAGAGGCTGCATTACTCAGGGCTTCTGGGTAATTGAAGGCGTGGTCGAGATGAGCTGTGGTTGGCTGGGAGGAGGTTGAGGCGTGGTCCAACTCCTGAATCTAAATTAATCATATTAAAACTCCCCTTAAATTATACACTTGAAAACAGAACACTAAACATTCATGTTATTAAGTTGGTCAGTCTGTTTACTCCATTAGCCTAAAATGACAAATCCATCACACATTTAACTTGACAATGACATTATATGTAAATTATATTATTTAGGTTGTATTTAATTATTATTATATTATTATATTATTATATATTATGTCTAACTTCTAACTAATGCAAGTTTTTGTAATATATGGATCAGAAGGGACTGACGGACCTGACCTCAGGTGTGATCATTTAGACACTGCAGGCCTTAAATATGAAAAAGAGTGTGGTAGTGCTGGGTTCAGTAGTGCTGTTCACTGCTGAGACAGGCAGAATTTTAATTTTCCTCCTCCTTTTCTTCCGCTTTTCCATTTTCTGGGTCGCGGGGGCAGCAGTCCAAGCAGTGTTCTGCTGCCCAGAACACAATGCACCAGCCCCCATGAATCCTTCCACGGGTGGTGGGTCCACAGGAGGACAGCTCACGTCACAACGGGCCTTGATGTATCTTCTGCCATGGGGGGAATTTTAATTTTATTAACCTTTATTTAATCAGGATAGTCCTGCTGAGATTAAGAATCTATTTCTCCTGGCCTCACAGGGGACCCTATTGTACATGTTTTTAGTGGGAGCTGAAAACCGGAGGAAACTTACGCAGGCACAGGAAGAACATGCAAACTTCACAGAGAAACCCCCAGAATCAAACCCAGGACCTTCTTGCTGTGAGGCAAGAGTGCCAACTGCTTTGCCAGAATAATATCACATTTTGTAGAATAATATTATAAAAACTTTACATTATGCATTGTTTTGAATATTTAAATAATTTTAAGTCAGTCTAATTCAATTTTATTCATACAAATAGTTTTTAAATAGTTTTTTGAGCAGGTGAATATGGCAGAGGACACACAAAATTACACTGACTTCAAAATCTTCCAGATATTTTAAAATAAATAGGTCCAGTATACAGTCTGCAAGTTATGATATTTTAAAACTATGTTTCTACAACTCAACTTTGTTCCAACTCAAGAATCACAGAGTTATATTTGTTGACCTTCTATGTTCTGTTTGAATGACCGAAATCAGACCAAAGACTTTGAAAAACCTGTCACAGCTGCTAATTTGTATCACATGTATCTCAAAAAAAAAAAATTAAAAAAAAAAGTTCTTTTACCTGAAATAAGTAACAGTGTGGTGTTTGTTACAGTGTACTAAAAAGCTCCTGCAGTTGTTGTCACGCAGTCCCAGGATGAACCTCCAAATCCCACACTGGCAGTGGTCACATCTGAGAATTCCCACACAAACTAATGACATGGGCCATGTGTGGTCCTCAAAGAACAAACTTTATCGGAGTTTCAGAGTTTGTGGATTATTGTTGCGCTCAAGGATCAATATTATCAAAGGATTAAAAAAAAAAACTGTGCCTTTGACCGGATTTACAAAACTCCAAATTCACGATAGAAGTGGATTTTGGCAGCTAAATGGGCTAATGGCTAATGTTAATCAAACCGGACATTAATTAAATTATGAATGTATTCTTACATCCATATTTTTTCTTTATTTGGTTTAATTAGAATTATGTCTCATAACAATTAAAAAACTATAAGTTTGTGTATTATTGATTAGCATTAAATAGTCTATTAATGAGGCAAAGAGAGAGAGTACTCAATTTTACCCAGGAGGAGCAGGTCTCCACCTTTTATTAATTATCCTTTATTTCAGACACAAATATTATTCGGTCCATAGTTTAAAAGAAAATCTGGATACAAAAAACATACAAAGCACCCAAATATGTCCATAAAGTTCATTAGAAAGTGTGGAGTTTCTGTGCCCAGGGCTTTTTCAGAGCAGAGGTGTAACGGCATGAGCTCATGTGAGGATTGGTCAAAGTCATTATGATGGAGTTTTCAGACACCTCCAGGCACGACATAAATGTGTACATTAAATGTCTAAACAGTGCCTCACACGTGGGGATGTGAGCAGAAGCCTAAAAGCGTCATCGTAGACCACAGTGAACAGAGAACATTTAACATGAGAGCACACACTAAATTTCCTCAGCAGCATATTTGCCTGGCAAACAGTTTACAATACTGTCTCTTGATGTCTCTGTCATCCCGCCAATCATCGGTCAAAAAGTGACCAAAGTATTTGGTCTGTTCAGTGGGCTCAAGAGGCTGATCACATAATTTGAAAACAGGAAATGTTATATTTTACTCCTAACAATCATAATCACAACACAGCCTGTTTGACAAGTGTTTAATTCTGTAAACAGTTCATCAATATATACCTTAAATAAAAATGGGGAGCGTATCCCTCCTGGTCAAACACCGTTCCTAACATGAAAGGCGTCTGATACACTGTCCCATTTCCTCTCATTACTTTGCATACCAGAGCACTAAAACTCAAATCAAATATTGTGGCACACCTCTATTGATTAATTTCAAAAATAATATGTTGTGGTTTACTCTATCAAACACCTGGCATCAATAAAAAACAAAAATATAGATGAATTCAAGCCAAGATATTTCCCAAGTATTTCAGTGCATAAATACACATATCAGTTCCATGTCCCTTTTTGAATCCAAACTTCATTAAAACATTTTCTAAAACTTTGGAGAGAATGCTGGCAAGGACAATAGGTCTGTAGTTTAGCAAACTATTTAAATTAGCAGCCTTGTCTTTAATGACAGGAACCAAAACAAAACAAAACAATAACAGCAGACAGCAGAGGGCATAATTTAGGAGTTGAATATTTCAAGTGCTCAGCTCTGATATTATCTAATCCACAAGCTTTGTTTCCACCAAGTTTGAAAATGGCATCATAGATTTCACTGGCAAGAACCATCATCAGTCATATCAACATGATCAATAACAACATTGTCACTTTTCACTGAATTAAACAGATCACAATAATGTTTACGCCATAATATCAGAGCCACATCCACCTTCAGTGTTCGATGGCAGTGGAGTTTTCACATCGTGACATCGTGATCACACTGAAATTCTGTTTAGGATTCTGTCTGAGCTGTTTGGCAAACATTCATATAGAGAAATGTGCCTTTTTACAAAAGTGCTTTAAGTTTTGTTCATATAATTACTTTTTCAAACATTCTTAATTTTGTGTCTTAGGTTAATAGTTTTGCAACGTGTACAAAAGATTTGCCAATAAACTGTAATTCACTTTCACAAAAAGACATGCCAAACATGCACAATAAAATATTATTACTGAAGCAAAATTAAGTTGACTTACCTGTAAAGGCAACAATCCCACAGAATAAAGTAATGAATTCCATTTATATTGTTTGTGTTGTGACAATTTGAAAGCGTTGAGAAATGATCCTGTTTACAGAATATGTCAAGATCTCTTCACCTTGATCTTTGATCTTTTGATCTTTGATCTTTGATCTTGATCATACTTACAAAATCATACTTACAAAGCCCCCCCCCCCCCCAGTTATTAACCTAACTGAGTTCTAGTGATGGTGAGATGAAGTCTCATGAGGCATTGAACCACTTGAGCCAATTGGTTCGAGAAAAGGTTCATTTCTCGAAGCTTCATGTGTGCACGAAACCACCTACTGGCCAAATGTGTAATCACAGGCAGCTGTATCTGAACCACAATGTGTGACGCATTGAATTTTTGTGTCTGTTGGAATGACTATTAATTACAAAACATGTATGACCAAATAATTTCTGTACATATATTATCTCATATGTGTATAATACATTTTGTACATATTCTGTGTGTAAATTTCCCCAAAATGATCATATATGACAGGTTAAAGGACTACAGATGGAAATTAGATTTCAAGCTATAATCTGATACAAGCATCTCTGCCTTTGGCATTATGTGGCTGTACATTGTCCTGTTAAATAAATAAAATAAAATGAAATGAAATGTTAAGCTGTTTTTCTGAAAATGACAAGGGCATAATCGGGCAGAGGACAGTGAAAGTGCTTGTGGAACTAGGAAAAGGACACAGATTATGCTTGTGTAACTTGGACAATGATGTACAGGACAGGGGATTTTTTTAAAATTCATTTTTATTCAGAAACAAGAGTTTCTCAAGAAGTTTTGGTTTTCAGATCAAAGTGTTCCCAGGGGAAAACCTCTTCCTCGCTGGCTTGTCTCATGCTCCGAGAGTGTGACACGCAATTCAACATGTTCACACGCTCACACGCCACACATGGTATTTCTCACGCTGAAATTTTGGTAAGCAATTTGGTAAGCACCCCCCCGCTCCCCGGAAAAAATGTCACTCGACCCCCCCGCCCCCCCCGCCCCCCACTCCCCCAATATAAATCTCACTCCGACCAAACTTGAAAACTTGAGAGCCCTGCTATCAGCCCTGCTTATCCTACTCTCCTCACTCTCCTAAATCTCTCTCCCTAAACTTTCCAAACTTTCTCCAAAATATCTCCAAACTCTCTCCAAACTATATTGGCCCGAATATAAGACGATGTTTTTTGCATTGAAATAATAATGCATTTTATTTAAAAGCGCCTTTCAGAACACCCAAGGACACTGCACAAGGTTAAAATGAATAAAAAGCACAAACAAACAATACAATAAAACATATAAAACAAGATAAAAACAAAATCAGAGTGGAGTGATTGGCTATGAGAGGTCAGACCTGAAAGTATGAAAGTGGAGTGTGCGTGAGTGTTGGAGGTGGTCGGAGGGGCCGATGGCGCAGATTGGCAGCCTCGCTTCCGTCAGTCTGCCCCAGGGCAGCTGTGGCTACAGAAGGTAGCTTACCACCACCAAGTGTGGAGAGAATGAACGGTGAACTATGGAGCGCTTTGGGATGACAAGGCATGTCATGAAAGGCGCTATATAAAATGCAATGGGAAAAAAAAAAAAAAAAAAAAAAAAGACCGTCTGAACAGGTGGGTTTTGAGTCTGGATTTAAAGAGTGGGAGAGAGTCGATATTCCGGAGGTCAGGAGGGAGTTCCAGAGCTGAGGAGCAGAGCGGCTGAAGGTTCTGCTCCTCATGGTGATGAGACGGGCAGAGGGGACAGAGAGCTGAAGAGAGGAGGAAGAGCGGAGGAAGAGCGGAGGAAGAGCGGAGGAAGAGCGGAGGGCGCGGGATGGAGTGGTGATGTGGATGAGGTCAGATATGTATGGTGGGGCGAGGTTGTGTAATGCTTTGAAGGTTGTAATGAGTATTTTGAAGTGAATTCGCTGTTTTATGGGGAGCCAGTGGAGTAGTTGTAGTACGGGGGTGATGTGATGGATAGTGGGGGTCAGAGTGATAATCCGGGCTGCAGAGTTCTGCAGGAGCTGCAGTTTCTGAAGGGATTTGTTGGGGAGACCAAAAAGAAGAGAGTTACAGTAATCGATGCAAGAGGTGACAAGGCTGTGGACTAGGACGGCAGTGGTGTGAGGAGTGAGGGAGGGGCGGAGACGAGAGATGTTGCGTAAGTGGAAGTATGCAGACCGGGTGACATTATTGATGTGAGAGTGAAATGAAAGTGTGCTGTCGAGGATGACACCCAGACTCTTGACCTGAGGAGAGGGATGGACAGTTGAGTTATTAATGTTAATGGAGAAGCTGTTAGATTTGGAGAGTGTGGATGGAGTGCCTACTAGGAGGACTTCTGTTTTGGAACTATTGAGCATTAGGAAGTTGGAGGAGAACCAAGAGTTGATTTCCTGTAGGCAGAGGGTAAGGGAGAATGGTGGGAGTGATGAGGAGGGTTTGGAGAAAAGGTAGAGCTGGGTGTCATCCGTGTAGCAGTGAAAATGAATGTTGTGCTTACGGAAGATATGGCCAAGAGGGAGTATGTAGATGATAAAGAGGAGGGGCCCCAGGACAGAGCCCTGGGGCACCCCCGCGCAGACAGGAAAGGTGTTGGATGTGTGTGATTTGAGATGAATATCCTGTGTGCGGTCGGTG
>JAVJIX010000466.1:0-52500 GCA_036785185.1 Paratrypauchen microcephalus | reverse complement strand
GAAAGCATTTAAAAGGACCGTACAACTCCAAAAGCACACGTGCAAATAAATCTATCAAGAGAACAAGAGAGGCAGCTGTGAACACTGAAACTAGCAACACAACACTGCAATAATAAACTATTTTTAAAAAAATTTTTTGGTTTTTGTACCAGTAATGACTCTCTGCACAACCATATAAATATCTACGGGGAAAAAAAATAAAAATAAAAATACAAAAAAATGACTGAACTATATGAGAATGAACTGAACTGAACTGAAAAGCGCATATATGAATTGACACAGCGGCGGCCGGCGGGGAAAGGCCACACGCGTGTGAATTCTGTGGCTTGTGATTTTTTTGCTCAAAGTGCAGCTTTATAGATTTACTTAGCACTCTCAAATACTTAGGCTTTTAGATTCATTCTTATATGATCATCTTTACCATTTCAATCATGCTGCTCTCTGCATCGCTCTCCAGCATGGAGCACACCTCACAGTCATCTTCTGCGATGCGTCGAAAAAAATTAAGACCACTTCATTTTTATGTGTCTGTCGACATGATTGTAGGCATCATTGGTTAATTCCTTTATTAATAGCTGCTGTTTACACATTGCTACATTTTGGAGTATGTGCCCCTACAGATATACATGATCCGAAATATGCAATATATGTATTGTCATGGGATCTATCAATCATGTTTTCTGCTTGTAGAAATAAAATAGGATGGCAGAGGCACTCTGAGTTACAGTGTGTTTCAGTATACTTGGATGCAACATGTATATATGATATTTTAACAAATTAATCCTAACAAATTAATTTGAATGCATCAATCTTGAGTGCCTCAGATCTGCAAGCCATGTCGACAACATTAACAAACGTATAACCACATGCTCTGACCATATCTGCACGTGTAAATGTGAGCTTGAACACG
The DNA here is from genome assembly GCA_036785185.1 of Paratrypauchen microcephalus. NCBI lineage: Eukaryota > Metazoa > Chordata > Actinopteri > Gobiiformes > Gobiidae > Paratrypauchen > Paratrypauchen microcephalus. The sequence continues at coordinate 51,590 of JAVJIX010000466.1, read as the reverse complement.
GCGATGTAATTGCTTCTCATAAATGGCTAAATTCGCTCACTTAAGCAGCAGAAGTTAGTTGTTTCAAATGACTGAAAGACTGAAAAGACTGAAATACAGAAGTGTTCCAAACATAACTTAACCATAACTATCAAACGACAGCTGTAAGTCCGCAAAACTTACGCCGCGTTTAGACAGTTCATACGGACAGTTTTACTATTCAAAAGAAGCCAATAAGAAGTAGTTGGGTCAGTCTCAGACTCAAATAAGATTCACACAAAGGCTAGAAATCGGCATTGAGTTAGATTAAGTAGAAACGTTAAATACTTACTGTTTTTCTTTCAGCACAGCTGAGCGGTAGGACAAAAGTTCAAGAAACTCTCAAGGAGTGATGTAATGTTCTGCGATATGCATATGCTATGCTTGGCAGCAACTCTCGACGGGTAGGAAGAAATTATAGGACACTGGTGCTCCTCCACATCAAAAGGAGAAGCTGAGGAGGCTCAGGCATCTGTTCCGGACGCCTCCTGGACGCCTCCCTCGGAAGGTGTTCCGGGCATGTCCCACAGGGAGGAGGCCCCGGGGAAGACCCAGGACATGCTGGAGGGACTATGTCTCTCGGCTGGCCTGGGAACGCCTTGGGGCCCCTCTGGAGGAAATGGAGGAAGTGTCCGGGGTGAAGGAGGTCTGGGCGTCCCTGTTTAGACTGTTGCCCCCACGACCCAACCCCGGATAAGCGGAAGAAAATGGACGGATGGATGAAAACACAGTGGAGCACTTCCTGTATTGCCACATGACATCACAAGGTGGAATAGAGTGTTTTTAGTTTGAGAAACAGACTCAAACAAAACATGCAAGGTTTGTGTGTTAAAACGTGTGTGAACGAAACAAAACACTAGTGTGTGTGTGATGAGGAAACAACATTAGAACACATGAGAAAAGAGGGTAATATTGGCCCTTTAACATAAGAAAACACTACACTCTCATGTGTTATTGGTTTGGGCTCTGTTTGAACATTTAGCCTGTAACAGTATTCTGATATTGTGTAACAATGTCCCCCTCAGCCCTCTGCACTCTGCTCTAGTATTGCTTATTGCCATAGTAACATGTTATGACCCTTGATGGGTGCTGGTAAAAACCCAACATATTCTGTACACAGGAAAGGAAGACAAGAGAGATTAGGTTTTTTCACTTGCAAGCGGAGAACAGTCAGAGAGGATGCCCAGGTAACAAGATGCTCTTGGCCCATTCTGCTCTGAGCGTCCTGGTTCTCTGTGCCCCCAGCTTGCTATTTATTCAGTTTTTCACATCCCTAAGTACACGTGGTCTGTCCTGCCCATAAGGGGTGGGGGAACATGTGGCAGGACAGCCGACAAAACATAATCATTAAAACCAACACATAATCATAAAACCCAACACACTTATAAGATAATTCCCAGATATGACATCTCTCACAGGGACAATGTCCCTGGGACTTAGATACTGGAGGAGCCAAGCTGTCTGCTTATGTCTCCCCTCAGATATCTGGCCTTTCTGCAACTCAAAACATATGACACAAGTCACGCACACATTTGAAACTTCATTTCTAAAGATTAAGGAATCACAAAAGTTAATAATATATACAGGGGGTCCTCGGGTTACGACGGTCTCGGGTTACGACGTTTCGTGGTTACGAACGCGCCCCCATTAAAAAAAATATGTATATATTACGCGTCATTCCGTCTTACACGGTTTAGCGTGGTAAAATATGTAAACAAACGCACGCGGCGCGCGGCGCACGGCGCAAGAATACGCTCTGTTGTGGTTGTAGGGAGAAGAAGACAGCCTCGTGTGTGTGCCCAATGTGGGCGGAAGTACCTGATGTGGGCTCTGATCTGCTCCTATGAAAGCGGCAGTGATAACCAAGCAGCGTAGTGGTCTAATTATTGAGATGGAAAGGTTATTGGTGCTTTGGTTGGAAGATCAAAGGCAAAATCCGGTTTACGACGAAATTCGGGTTACGACGCGTCTTAAGAACGGATCAACGTCGTAACTCGAGGACTCCCTGTACAGTAATTATTCCATCATTTCCCTCCTGTTTATTAATTTTTGTTATATCCCGTGTAACCTCTTCTTTGCAGATTTTCAGTTACCCGTTCATTGTTATTGTACACTCAGAGGGTGTCTAATTTCTTAGACTGTTTCTTGGAATAAGTCAGTCAATTCATTTTGTAAATCTGTTTCTTCGTCAATGGGCGTCGCTAGAGTGCCATCATAACCTGCCAGCAAATGCATCATCACTTCCTTGTCTTGTGGTAAGGGTGAGATGGCAGTTGTAATTAATCTATTAATTAATGCTCTTAGACATGGAATACAACAACACCCACATAAGGTCAAAATTGCTGCAAATACTGCTACTGACACTAGGACTGCTGTTACCAGGGCTTTGTATTTTCCAAATACATCCAGCCAGCCGTCCCACATGGAAGTATCTACCCCCGATTGGTCCTTCATTCGCTTGTTCATAGCTCTTAGGCCATCCAAGGCCTTAGTGAGTTTACCTTCGGGAGTGGTGTTATTCGGGACAAGCGTACAACACACATCCCCAAAGATTGCACACACTCCTCCTTTCTCGGTTAGTAACATGTCGAGCGCTATGCGATTCTGGAAGGCCATGAGTGAGGTAACTTTAAGTTGGTCGTGTACAGCAGATAGTGCAGTTTCGGTGTAGTTGCCAAGTTTTTGGACGTTATAGTGGATGTAGTTGATTCTGTCTACATTTTTGTTAGGCGTAATTGGAAGGAATGCAGCTATAACTGGTGTATTTTCAAATCCTGCTGCTATTTCAAAAGATCAAAGTCAGCTTTTATTGTCAATTCTGCCATATGTGTTCAACATACAGTGAATCGAAATTTCGTTTCTCTCTGGCCAGGTAGTGCAAAAAGACAGTGTACAAAATACAATATGAAGACAAAACACAACAAAAACTATCTAAGACAGAGATCTAAAGTTAAAACTAAAGTCTAAGATCTAAAATCTTAAAACAGTGCAACATAATAAATTAAAGCCGCAAGCGGCGTTGGTCGGGACCTCGCACCTGCGTTTGTTCGTCTTACTGAGACGCACAGCCATACCAAATTTCGTGTGCCTGGCACAATTATCTCACTTCCTGTTGGGCGTGGCCATGACATTGTAGATACCCTGTCAGAACAGACCCTGTCAGACCCTGTCAGACCCTGTCAGACCCTGTCAGACCCTGCATGTGGCCTACATGCTGAGGCCTACATGAACCTTCGATGCTTGTCCCCACATTGCTGCTTGCAGCTATATCAGATCAAAGGTACAAAGATCAAAGACCTTTGATCAGGGCGTTGCCTAGCAACAAATACCTCCCATTCATAACTCATCACTCCCATTCAATAAATACCTAACTTTATCGATCCGCCGTATCGTCATATTACCGCCTATTTGAAAATCCTTCGCAATTTAACATCTCCAACGTCTTAAGATTATGTTCACCAAAATTTAAGCCTATCTGAGGTACGGTGTAGGAGAAGTGTTTCAAATTCCATACCTAACTTTATCGATCCGCCGTATCGTCATATTACCACCTATTTGAAAATCCTTCGCAATTTAACATCTCCAACATCTTAAGATTATGTTCACCAAAATTTAAGCCCATCTGAGGTACGGTGTAGGAGAAGTGTTTCAAATTCCATTCTAAGTCAAATACCCCAAAATCACACAAAAGGCCAATTATCTCACTTCCTGTTGGGCGTGGCCATGACATTGCAGTGAGGCGTTTGTTCGTCTTATTGAGATACACGTCCCTACCGAATTTCGTGCGCCTATCTTAAACGGTACGCCAGCCCCGAAAGACAACGCGCTAGGGGGCGCTATCGAGCTCCTGGGGGTCACTGGGGGACGAGACTTTGTGTGGTCGTACTGGCAGCACTTTGTGATGCCCGTGCAAAGTTTCGTTAGTTTTGAAGCATGGGAACATGCTCAAAATTGCCCCAGCGTGTATGAACAAGAATAATAATAATAATACGGAAACGAAGCAACAACAATAGGGACCTCGTCCCCCTTCGGGCTCGGTCCCTAATAAACACCTATATACAGATTTCCAAAGTGTGCAGTGTGCATCAAAAATGTGCAATAGAATGTGCATTGGAGTTAAGATAAAATAAATGTGCAACAGTAGTAATTCTAGTGCAACAGTCGTCCTTAGCAGCAGTTTTTTAAAGTGTCTCGAGTGATATATTTAATTAGCTAATTTATATTCGTCAGGCACGCCCCCTAGGGACGCCCACAGCGTCAAAGTAGGTCTTCTAATCACGGGGTGTGGCTAGTTCGCTTCCTTGTATTTAAATGTCCTGGAAGCACAAGTTGGTAATGTGCACTTATCTCTTCTGCAGTCATTGGTTGGACTATCACTGGCATAATCAGTGTAACTAAAGCACAGCGAGCTGAAGTATTGGACAGTATTTTGTCATGGATCTTGTCTTCACCGCACCACCACCACACGTCTGATCTGGATATTACTTTCATGTTGTCACCTCCACTAATGTTAGTTTCACAAAATTCCTGCTGGATTCTCCCTAAGATGTTTTTTTTTTTTTTTGTTCCATTGAAATTTATACACGTAAAATTTTTGAAGTGCTACTTTAGCATCAAATACTGGTTTAATCTTTACAGGTTGGGTGACTGGAAAAGTTTTATCTAAGTCAGAACAGTTTGGTGGATTGGTGTGAGTCATTATAGGTATTATACATGTCTCGTTAATGGGTGCAGGGACTACTTTCAAAACTGGTCTAGATCCCAAACATACTAAACAGTCTGATAGTGATGAATTAGCTGCTTGTTCCATCATTAACAACCAGTTGTTGTTGAGTCCTGATATTCCTGTAGCTATTAGAAACCAATCGTCTGTTTTTAGCGCTTTGTTTTTTATCCTAATCTTTGTACTAGTGAAAGTTCGTGGTCCTATCACTAGACTTTCCTTCTGCTGAGGCAGTTCTGTCGAGTCAGTGCATGGGTTTACTCCTGATTTATGAATACATAACAATAAGGTATAACATGGTACTTCAAAACCATAACCTCCTGATTCTATTCCTGCTTCTAATGGTTCTGCTGTTGTGTTAAAGAGCATTACTAAAGTTAATTTGCCATTCAATTTAATCACTTTCATCTTAAGTCTTCTAGCCCATTTTTTAGACTCCCGTTCCCACCCATAACTATCTTTAGCCCACGTTTTATCTGATACCATACTAGTAGGAATGCCATTACAAAGAATGTCAACAATATCCAACACATTATAGCTGTCTTTAGCCATTTTGGTATTCTATTCCTGTGATTTATCGGCATCTTTGTAGTTTATAACCTTTTTGCAATGACTTTGATGAATCCAAGTTGCTCTCTCAGCTATTTTTAGTGCTGTTGGGGTTGTTAACAATACTTGATAAGGACCTTCCCACTTAGGTGAATACCAGTGTTTTTTCTTAATGCTTTTCACCAAGATCCAGTCCCCTGGTTCCACTAACTCTTCTTCCTGTTGAGAACAGGGTTGTTCTACTTCAGTATTTTTGTTTATTTGTTTTTCAAACATTTTTCTCATGTGTGACGCTAAGTCCATATCTTCCCCATCTTCCCATATTTGTTTAAATTGTGGTATTTTATATGGTCTACCAAACAATATCTCAAATGGAGTTAGCCCTTGTATAGCCGTAGTATTTAATTCTACTTTGACTAAATCTAAACATTTAGTCCATGGTCTTTTAGTTTCTTCCATACATTTTTTTATATGGTTTTTATAGTACCATTTCTTCTCTCTACTAGTCCTGCTGACTGTGGGTGATATGAACACAAGTTTTTTAGTTTTATATCAAATTTCTTTCCTATCAATTCTATGATTTGATTAACAAAATGTTTAGCATTATCCGATCGGATCACTTCCACTAATCCATATCTAGGTATAATTTCTTTGCATAACGCTTTTGCTACTGTTAATGCATCTGGATGTCTAGTTGGAAATATCTCTGTCCATTTTGAAAACACATCTATGATTACTAAACAATATTTCATACCTTCACTTTGATTTAGTTGAATAAAATCCATCTGTATTTCTTGAAATGGGTATTGTGGTTCTGGAAATTTACCTCTAGTTGGTCTAAGATTTCCTTGTGGATTATGTTTTGCACATATTAAGAATCTTCTACAAATTTTTTTTTGAGTAGTTATTAAATCCATAGGTTGTATACTGCGTATTTATCATAGATACCATCCCTCCTGTTGAGACATGTGATTTACCATGGCTCAATATTGCTGCGTATCTATATAAATTCTGTGGTAGTATTGGTTTATTTTCTGGTCACATATATATGTCGTTTTTTATTTGTGCTCCTTTTCTTTTCCATAAGTTTATTTCAGTTTTAGGGCTTTGTTCTTGCATGTCTTGTAGGTTATTTTTTTGTTTAGTTGGGTCCCTTCCATTAAAGAATATGTATTTATTTTGTATTCTGCTGCGTCTTTAGCTGTTTTATCTGCCATTGCATTTCCTCTTGTTACTTCATCTGTTCCAGATTTGTGTGCTGCACATTTACAAATAGCTATTTTATTTGGTAATTGTACTGCTTTTATTAATTCTGTTAATAATTCAGCATGAGTTACTGGTTTTCCTGCAGAAGTCTTCATTCCTCTATTTTTCCAATATTGTGCAAATACGTGAGTTGTCGCATATGCATATTGACTATCTGTATATATTGTTACGTTCTTGCCTTTAAATAATTTGCATGCTTCTGTTAGTGCTACTAATTCTGCTGCCTGTGCTGAATAATTTGGAGGTAATTTATTTGCTTTTAATACTTTATTTACTGTTGTTACTGCATACCCTGTCTGTGTTTTTCCATAATTGTCTTTTTTAGATGATCCGTCTACAAATACAATTTCTGCTCCTTCAATTGGAGTATCTAATAAATCTTCTCTACATTTTGTTGATTGTTCTACTAATTCTTTACAATTATGTGGGATTCCGTCATCCTCAGTCGGCATTAAAGTGGCTGGATTTAATAATGTACATCTTTCTATGGTTAAATGTGGTTGTGAATATAAATTTGTCATACATGAAAGGTGTCTTGCTGGTGATAAAAACGAGTGGTTGCTCTGTAATAGTAATACTGCTACAGCGTGTGGTACTTTGAGTGTTAATGGGTGAAATAACACTACTGTTGCTGAAGCTTCTACTGCTACAGGTGCTGCTTTTACTACACTGTCAAGTTAAGTTGAATAGTAGGCTATAGGTCTTAGTTTGGTTCCATGCAGTTGTGTGATTACTGAAGTCATGAATATGCCTTTACAATCTACCATTTGCACGAAGGGTTTTGAATAATCCGGTAAGGCTAGACTTACACTTAAGACTAAAGTTTGTTTTAGATCACAGAATGCCTTTTCTTCTTCCTGCGTCCATTTTAATTTATCTTTCATTGCTATTGGAGTCTCATATATTATCATATTGGAGTCTCATATTATTATCATTTATTATCATTATTACTATTTTCCATTATTATTATTATTACGTATTACTATCTGTATTATTTATTACTTACTTTATCCCCTCCCTGCCTGCATGCACTTTTCCCTCTTGTCCAAATGTCCTGGAGCTACTGTGGCGAGTAAATTTCTCCTGTGTGAGATCAATATAGGCTTATCTTATCTTATATTAGTTGACTTAATGGATGTGTTAATTCTGCATAACATGGAATCCATTGTCTGCAGTAATTCGTTAATCCTAAAAAAAGACATCATTTGTTTTTTGGTTTCTGGTTTTGGTGCATTCAGGATAGCTGTTTTTCTGTCATTAGTAATTGTTCTGCCTCCATTACTGAGAGAATGTCCTAAGTATTTGACTTCTTGTTTACAAAATTGTACTTTATTTTCACTGGTTTTATGTCCGTTTTCTGCTAGATATTTTAATAACGCTATTGTATCTTTTTTGGCATGTTTCCTTATCTGGCGATGAAATCAAAACATCCATGTAAAGTAAGATTTGACTTCCTCCTGGAGGTGTAAATTTAGACAAATTCGAACTCATAGCCTGTGAGTATATTGTAGGAGATTCACCGTAACCTTGTGGTAACCTGGTATAAGTATATCTTCTATTGTTATAGGTAAATGCGAATAAAAACTGGCTATCTTCACGAATTGGAATTGAAAAGAAAGCATTTGAAATGTTTATGACCGTAAAGTATTGTGAATTTGGTTGTAATGAATTTAGAAGTGTATGTGGATCAGGAACACATGGTGCTCTCTGAATCGCTGCTTGGTTTACTGCTTGTAGATCTTGTATCATTCTACAGATGGTGCTGCTTTTTGTACTGGAAATGACATGTATTGGCCAAAATAATGCTTGTCTAGTCCAGTTGTGACATCCTGTCTCAGTTGTTGGTCCTGTAGTTATCCAGTCTGTACATTTGAGTCTTTTGAGATACACTCTAGTTTGTGGCTGCACTATGATAAATAAACTAGGACTAAACCAGAACTGAACCAGGTCTAAACTAGGACAAAAAGAGATCTAAATCAGGTCCAAACCAGATCAATGCAAAAAAAATAAAAAATAAAAAATAAAAAATAAATAAATAAATAAATAAATACACTCTTTTTCTTCGGGTCCCAGGAGGATCTTTGATATAATATGATAATATGAAAAACAGAATTAGACGTATAGTAGTATATAGAATTGCCAGGCGGAGGCGGAGTGCAAACACGCGGCGCGCAGTGATGACGCGTGGAGATGACGCGCGGTGATGACGCGCTTTGTGTTCGGGAATCAGGCAGAGAAATGTCTGAAAATCGAAATGGCGAACGATACAAACAGCGCAGAGTGGAACCTGTCACTGGAGCAGTCTGACGATGAAGCGCCGGAGGAAATGAGCTTTGAGTCGGTGCGAAATGAAGCTCTGTGAAGAGCGCCCTGGACACAGCCAAAAGGTGAGCCCAGTGCGGCCAAAAGATGAGCTGTTGTACAGTTGTAGGGAGTATGTATGACGGTAGTCCTGTATGTGGAGTTTGCGTGTTCTGCTTGTGTCTGGGTGGTCTTATTCCATATGGTAAAAAACTCCAGAAGCATTACCATTTGAGAATCTGAATCTGATGTTTCTAGGGGCCTAAATTCCTCAGCTCAAAAAATTATTGTAAATATTTTTTTACTCTAATAGCCTGCATAATAATCTGCATAGATGCGTGAAAAGTCCCTCAGTCATCCAGGTAGAATCCATGATAACAGGAGAAGTTCAATTTGTCAACTGGACAAAGTTTGTTTGGTTGAAAACGTTTCGCCGCTCATCCGAGAGGCTTCGTCAGCTCTAATAAGAATACTGGTAAGACACTTGCTTATATCTTGCTGTAGGGAGGAGCTACCTAGCTAACTACTTTCCGGAACTATCTCATTGGTTTCCGTCTTTTGTTTCTCTGGCGTCTAGCTAACGGTCCCTATTCATCCCTACACGCCTGTTTTTCACACCTCTGGCCCTGACCTGGCTCTAGCCCTATTGTTTCCCTGTTTGCTTGATCTAGGCTTAATAATGGAATTGTAGATGGGATGCAAATTATGTCTGACTCCACCATTTCTGTTCAGAGAAGGATTCTCTTTTTTGACAAAAATAGCCTCTTTAACTCCCCTATCAAACCAATTCTTTTCCCTGGCTAAGATCTGAACCTCACTGTCCTCAAATGAATGACCCGTGGCTTCTAGGTGAAGATATACGGCAGAAGACGGTCCACTCTGGCACGCCCGTCTGTGTTGGTACATCCTCTTGTGAAGTGGCTGCTTGGTTTCTCCAATATAGCGCTCACTGCAGTCTTCACTACACTGAATGGAGTAGACCACATTGCTTTGTTTGTGGCTCGGTGTTTTGTCCTTTGAGTGGACGAGTTTTTGTCTTAAAGTGTTTGTGGGTTTGAAATAAACTGGGATTTCATATTGTCTGAAAATCCTCTGTAGTTTTTCCGACACGCCGGCCAGGTACGGAATCGCTACCCCTTTCCTCCTGGGTTCGGATTCTCTATTATCTTGTTTCTTGCCCTTGTCTCTCTTGGTTTTGTTAACAGCCCATTTGGGATAACCACAAACAGAGAGGGCTTCCTGCACATGTTGTTCCTCTTTTTCCTTACCCTCTGAGCTTGTGGGAACCACTTGGGCCCTGTGTTGTAATGTCTGAATAACACCCAGTTTGTGCTGCAGTGGGTGGTGTGAATCAAAAAGCAGGTATTGGTCTGTGTGTGTGGGCTTCCTGAAGACTTCTACTTGGAGTCCCCGGTCTCCTCCTATCGTTACTGCACAATCTAAGAACGCCAATGTGTTATCCTTGGCATCTTCACGGGTGAATTTGATATTAGGATCTACAGAATTGATATGTGCAGTAAAAGGTTCCAAATCTTGAATTTTGATTTTTGTAAAATTATCATCAACATAACGAAACCAGTGTGTGGGAGGAGAGCCTGGATATGAAGCTAAGGCACTCTGTTCAAATTGTTCCATGTATAAATTAGCCATGATAGGGGAGACCGGTGAGCCCATCGCACAGCCATGAATTTGCCTGTAGAAGTTCCCTCTGAACTGGAAATAGGTGGTATTTAGACAAATTTCCAGCAGTTGGCAGATTTGGTCAGGAGAAAGTTTGGTTCTCTCTTCTAGCTTGGAATCCTGTAGTAAACTCCTTCTCACTGCTTCGACCGCTACAGCTGTGGGGATACAAGTGAAAAGAGAGGTTACATCAAAGGAAACCATTGTCTCATCCTGGCCAAACTGGAGAAACTTAACTTTGTTTACAAATTCGGCTGTGTTCTCAATGTGGTGCTCCGTGTTGCCCACCAATGGAGCCAAGATGGTTTTTAGGTGTTTGGCCAAATTATATGTGATAGAGTCAACACTACACACAATGGGTCTGAGTGGTACTCCTTGTTTGTGAATCTTCGGGAGGCCATAGATGCACGGGATAGCATCACCAGGGTACAGTCTGTAATACAGTTGTAGATCAATGACTTCTTCTTTCCTCAACTTCTGTAAGAAATCAATGATCTTCTTTTTGTACCCATTGGTGGGGTCCCGTTTCAGTACTTCGTATGTTGTCGTGTCACTGGGTAGGCTGTTCACCTTAGCCTCATAATCAGCTGCGTCCAAGATCATCGTGCATCTCCCTTTGTCTGCAGGCAGGATTTGGATGCTCTGGTCCCTCTCTAGAGCAATGATGGCCTTCCTCTCCTCTGGTGTTACGTTTGAGGGTGGAAGTTTAGCATTGCTCAGTGCAGCTGTTAATTTCACTCTAAGGTCTCCAGCTTCTGTCTCTGTGAGCTTGTTGTTCCTAATGGCGGTTTCAGCTGCCGTGATGTAATCCACCGTGGGGATGTGATTAGGAGTCACAGAGAAATTCAGTCCTTTGCACAGGACTTCTTTCTCTGTCTGAGTGAGTACCCGGTTGGAAATATTTTTCACCCAGCGTTCTTTGTGCACCGATTGGCTAGGTCTGTCCTCCTTCCTACTGTCACTCCGATCCTTGGGGTTATTTCTATGTTGATTCTGGAGTTGTGCAAACTTCCTAATGTGTCGCTCTTTGGTTTTGTTGTGCTGCCTCAACTGACCCGTAGCTATGAAGTCGTTAATCCTGTGAACCATTTCTTTTGGCACTAGACCCGTTATTTTGTTTAGTAAGCTGTCTATTTCAAATTTTAAGTTATCAATTTCATAATTGAGACGGCTAATTCTAAGGCTAAGTATACCTCTCAGGTAACGCTGGGTTAACCTGTCTGCCCTAAGTCCTGGTTCTGGTGCTTTCTTTTGTAGAACCTTGGGAATAAGTTGCTCCTGTCGACATCTAAGATTAAAGCGTAGATGATTCCTCTTCTCAGCTAGATTTCTTGTGCCCTTTTCCAGCTTTCTTACCAGTCCAATGATGTTGGGCTCGTAGTTTTTCTTAAGATGCGTGAAAAGTCCCTCAGTCGTCCAGGTAGAATCCATGATAACAGGAGAAGTTCAATTTGTCAACTGGACAAAGTTTGTTTGGTTGAAAACGTTTCGCCGCTCATCCGAGAGGCTTCGTCAGCTCTAATAAGAATACTGGTAAGACACTTGCTTATATCTTGCTGTAGGGAGGAGCTACCTAGCTAACTACTTTCCGGAACTATCTCATTGGTTTCCGTCTTTTGTTTCTCTGGCGTCTAGCTAACGGTCCCTATTCATCCCTACATGCCTGTTTTTCACACCTCTGGCCCTGACCTGGCTCTAGCCCTATTGTTCCCCTGTTTGCTTGATCTAGGCTTAATAATGGAATTGTAGATGGGATGCAAATTATGTCTGACTCCACCATTTCTGTTCAGAGAAGGATTCTCTTTTTTGACAAAAATAGCCTCTTTAACTCCCCTCTCAAACCAATTATTTTCCCTGGCTAAGATCTGAACCTCACTGTCCTCAAATGAATGACCCGTGGCTTCTAGGTGAAGATATACGGAAAAACAGGCGTGTAGGGATGAATAGGGACCGTTAGCTAGACGCCAGAGAAACAAAAGACGGAAACCAATGAGATAGTTCCGGAAAGTAGTTAGCTAGGTAGCTCCTCCCTACAGCAAGATATAAGCAAGTGTCTTACCAGTATTCTTATTAGAGCTGACGAAGCCTCTCGGATGAGCGGCGAAACGTTTTCAACCAAACAAACTTTGTCCAGTTGACAAATTGAACTTCTCCTGTTATCATAATCTGCATAGATCTTCTCTCTTAACTGTACTATATCTAACTTCCCTTTAAAGTTATATTTTGTTGCCCATAATTTTAGGTATTTTATTTTGTCTTTATTATGTTGCGCAAAATAATTATTATTTTGTTGAAGTTTTGTCTGTTTGTTTCCAATTTTGATCAATTTGGTCCAACCTTTTGTCCAAAGGGGAGCCTACAGGTTGGGATGTGTTTTTGTTCAGACAGTAATAATCAGTATTGTAGTATTTTTCACTTCAACCTGTCACAGTGCAATGAGCAGGTGGAAAAATCTTGCCTCTGCATCTACAATACGTTACTGTATTATTCTGAACAGTTTATATGAATTACAGTGTTAACGGCCTGTAATTCCAGTCATACACACTTTCACACAGAACTTTTATTCCTTTGAGTACGATTTTCACGGTCTTTTATTATCTAGCCAGTAACTAACCTGTTACCCGATAAAGGGATACCGCATCTTTCAGTAATTTACTAACTGTATATGACTAACCTGTCACCCGTTAGAAGGATACAACTCCACCCAGTGTTTTACTACCTGCCAGTGACTCTCCCGCCACCCGATAGAGGGACACTAGTCCACGTTTTACCTAATAGAGCCTAGGATTCTTAGGGTTTTCTACGCGATATGACCCTCAGTCACACATGTTTTAAACTTAGACGTACTCACTCAGTTATTTTAGTCTGGTTGTCTTCCTCCTTCGGTATCCCGTCAACCCTCAGACTCCAAGCGATGGTTGAGAGTCGGCCGGTAAAGGTTTCAGATGCAGTGGCCACTGTCTTTTCCGAATCTCAGACACCTCCTGGAGTCCTTAGGTGTGTTGGGATCCGGCTCGAAGGACCATCTGATGGGTGCTGGTAAAAACCCAACATATTCTGTACACAGGAAAGGAAGACAAGTGAGATTAGGTTTTTTCACTTGCAAGTGGAGAACAGTCAGAGAGGATGCCCAGGTAACAAGATGCTCTTGGCCCATTCTGCTCTAAGCGTCCTGGTTCTCTGTGCCCCCAGCTTGCTATTTATTCAGTTTTTCACATCCCTAAGTACACGTGGTCTGTCCTGCCCATAAGGGGTGGGGGAACATGTGGCAGGACAGCCGACAAAACATAATCATTAAAACCAAAACATAATCATAAAACCCAACATAAGATAATTCCCAGATATGACATCTCTCACAGGGACAATGTCCCTGGGACTTAGATACTGGAGGAGCCAAGCTGTCTGCTTACGTCTCCCCTCAGATATCTGGCCTTTCTGCAACTCAAAACATATGATCACAAGTCACGCACACATTTGAAACTTCATTTCTAAAGATTAAGGAATCACAAAAGTTAATAATATATAATTATTCCATCAACCCTGTTTTAGATCACAGATATATGGACCAGTGTATAGGATCAATTTACTACATGATGTGATGGTTGGAGTGTACTGCCCAGAGGCCACAAAGGTAAGCCTCATTAGTATCACATGAAAACATCTACTTAAGCAAAAGTATTAAAGTACTTGTTTAAAAATGTACTTAAAGAGTAGAAAGTAAAAGTATTTTGTGCAGAGTTTGAGATCTAATTAAGCTTCAAATGTCGTGATTTTGACACAGATTTGTGCTGATCTGCTCAAGAACAGAAAGAAGTGAATCCCAGCTTATTTGTATATTTTTGTTTGCTCAAACAATGACCTTGATAAAAAAAAAGTGCAGGATTTTCAGTAGGTCTCACACAATAATAATAATAATAATAAAACACTTTTCACTCCTGTTCAAAAATGTAGCGGTGTCGAAAGTACACTGGAGATGTTTTGTTTCATTCACACATGTTTGAGTAACTCTTTATTATTAGTCTGTCTACATCTCAAACACTCAAAATACTCTGAGTGTTTTCTGTTTGAGAGAACTTTGATTAAATATGCAGGATGTGTGTTAAAGATGTGTGAATGAAACAAAACACAACTCCAGGTATTGTGATGAGGAAACATTGAAACATAGATCAGAGTAATATGAGCCCTTTAAGTCTTTGTTTTATCAGACTAAATAAAGACATTCGTCTGAGTTGTTAAAAACACTGACTAAATCTGAATCTAGTCTTAGTTTCCTGGTTGATACAATTCTAATTTAAACCCTTTTACTTTTCTCTGGCATCATTTCAGGAAATCCTCATGTCCTCAATATACCCCAAAGATAAAGTCCTTTACAAGCGTCTGTTTCGGTCAAAGGTAAAAGTTAAAACACACAGTTTTAACTGTGTGTTAAAACTGTGTAAAACACACACAGTTTTACACAGGGGGGGGTTCAATCCCTGGGCCGCCCAGGCCTTTCTGTGTGTGTTCTGTGTGGAGTTTGCATGCATGGTCTGGGTTCGATACCCGGGTCGCCTGGGCCTTTCTGTGTGGAGTTTGCATGTTCTCCCCGTGTCTGTGTCTGGGCACTCTGCTTTCCCCCATCAACCCAAAACATGCACCATAGGTACCTCCAGCTTAGGTCCTGACCAAGCTGAAGCAAAAAAAGATCATGGAGATGGTCACCGGGCGCAGTGATGTGCTGCCCACTGCTCCTAATATATGTATAGAGAGGAATTTCTCCAGTGTGAGATCAATAAAGTCACTTCTTATTGGCCCTCGCCAGTGACGCTCGTACAGTACCGGCGATAGTAACAGCTGAAAAGCCTATTTTGGTGTAGGCTGATGAAATTCAGAACAGTGACAACGCTCAAGGAGACAAACAGTAAATGTCATTGTCACACTGCCCTATGATGAACAGGAAGTCGGCCATATTGGATCCAAAATTCGCCACCGTTTTGACTTGGGTGTGTGCAAAAATTCAAATTCAAATTCAATTCAAATATTTTGTATTTGGTCCAAATGAGCTCAAATTTGACATGTCACATCTACAGACATAGGCTCACAAACGTTAACCGTTTTATTGGGATACTCCTTACGGTTTTCCCATTGCACGCCGGCAAATAACACCTTCATTTCCAGTTTCTTTGATGACCTGTCATGGCCACAGGCATTGGCCTAGAGCGCTCAAATTCAAATCACAATTGCATGATTCCGGCCTGAATGGTGTGGCTATGTGTCGTGCGAGAGCCACCATAGCGGCTTTAATTACCATTATTCTTTATTCTTTTTATTATTATTTTTATAATGTGAGGGATATGGGGCAACACCATAGAGTGTATAAAGAAATAAGATAAGATAAGACCTTATTGATCTCACACAGGATGCAGACAATGAACTGAGAGTGTGGCATCACCCATGGCGTTCAGCTCCATTCAAATGAAGCTCAAGTGGCTAGCAGTTATATTGGCGAATAAGGAATAGGAATTTATTTACGGGCAAAATAACGGGCATCTTAAGACCAAAATGATAAAGCTCGCAGCAGCAGTTACAAAGAGTGAGGGGTGACTATTTTTCAATGTAAAGGCAATTGGAGCCAGAGTCAGTGGAGCCGGAAGCGCTCCCATGCTAGCGGGTTAGCCGGGCCTTTCTGTGTGGAGTTTGCATGTTCTCCCCGTGTGTGGGTGGGTTTCCTCCGGGCACTCCAGTTTCCCCCACCAACCCAAAACATGCACCAGGTAAAATCCACCAGCTGAGGTTCTGACCAGGCCGAGCAATCAGATCATGGAGACGGGTCCCCGGGCGCCTGGAAGACGAGCTGCCCACTGCTCCTGAAGGATGGGTCAAATGCAGAAAAATAATTTCCCGGGGATAAATGGTAACGGGGATAAATGGTGTAATATAGACCTTTTAATGTTACCAACTGTGTTCATGTGCTTCAAAGTCTATGCTGTTTTAAAGGGATAGTACGTTTTTTTTTAAATGTTAATCTGTATGGCTTCCCCTTCAACAGTATCCTGAGATTAACACTGACTTACCCATGACAGAGTGATCTGGTCCCGGTTATCCTCCATTAACGTAGCTCGTAAACGTAGTTCCGGGAAGTTCACGGGGACAATTTAATAAAGCTTGTTTTTCTTCTCAAAATTTGTCCAAAAAGTGATATATTTGCATCCCAAAGAGTTTTCCGCTAAAAATTCAGCTGCGTATTTCGCATTTGCATATTTTCTCACGATTCGTATCACTGCGAGCATATTAGCTGTATTAGCCTTTTAACTTACTGCGGATGCGGTACAGCGACATCTGCCGTAAGAGTTTACAAGTGAACAGGCTAAAATATAAAAGAAAGACTTTGTTCCAGTTTTGGGGGCACTGGGGAATATAGCCCAATTATCCACCCATTTTCTTCTGCTTTATCCTGAGTGTAGAGGACTAAACTATAACTCTTTGTTCATCCTTTTGCCTCAGGTCGCATTTGGAGTCGATTTGGATTTGCTCAAGTATACCTCACCGTTCTGCAAAGCCATCGAGGTGTGTCTCCAAGGGATGTGTCATTATGTTCGAGATGCAACTTCGAGGTCAGTGATTCTCATGCTCCTGTGAAATGTATTTACTGTGTTCACTTTGGCATTTGCATATTTTATTAAACATTCCGCACTCTTCCAGTTCAGACCTCAGAACTGGTCGTACATTAATAAAGTGAGGAAAACCTGTCGTCTGCTGCGTTCCACTGGAGCCCAGTGGATCAATGAGAGGAAGACGGCCATGCAAAACGGAGAGGAGGTGCCCAGAGACATTCTCACACAGATCATCAAATCAGCCGGACAAGGTAAACCCATGTTCAGAAGCATAACATACAATAACAAAACAATTTCCACTGCACACAAAGGATATTATTTTTTCTTGACAATCCAGCCCTTCTACTTTCTTTTTTAATGTGGCAGTGTAGTGTAAAACACCTGTAGCATCTCAAATGTCCTTAGCAAGCTCCTCAGCTAGGCGTTTCCACCTAGGATACAGGAAAAACACACAATCCAACAGTCCCTTAATTGTGTCCTTTGAGCTGCACATGCTGCATTTCTGAGTAGGTTAAAATCCCATGATATGATGTTAAAAAGCTAACCAATCAACCACCCACACACGATAGGAGGAGACCGGGGACTCCAAGTAGAAGTCTTCAGGAAGCCCACACACACAGACCAATACACCACCCACTGCAGCACAAACTGGGTGTTATTCGGACATTACAACACAGGGCCCAAGTGGTTCCCACAAGCACAGAGGGTAAGAAGAAAGAAGAACAACATGTGCAGGAAGCCCTCTCTGTTTGTGGAGATCCTAAATGGGCTGTCAACAAAACCAAGAGAGACAAGGGCAAGAAACAAGACAACAGAGAATCCAACATTATCAATCAACACTTGTATCTTTGATTTTACTTCTCTATTTTGAAATACAATAAATTTAGTTTTTATGACATTTAATGAAACTCAAACCATGTTTTTATCTTACTCATTTCAGCTGGAACTTGATACGTGAGTTGTTGTAAATTGTCTCCTGAGCAGGTTATTGTTGTGTCATCAGCAAATAATGCAAATTTTAATTGATCAGATATTAAACACAAATCATTTACGTAAAGCAAAAATAATTTTCGGCCCAATACGGAACCCTGAGGAACTCCGCTTAATGTTGTTTTGTGTATTGATTTATGATTCCCAAGCTGAACATACTGGCACCGATCAGATAAATAAGAAGTTAACCATTTTAATGCAAGACCCCTAAAACCGTATTTACACATTTTTTCAATTATCATGGTCGATGTGTCAAAGGCTTTTTTTAAATCAATAAAAATCCCTATTGTGTATTTTTTCCTGTCAGTGTCTGTTATATTTTCAGTGAGATCTATAAGAGCATGTTCAGTTGATCTATTCTTTCTAAAACCATACTGGTTTTCACTTAAGATTTTACATTTATCTAAAAAGGAATCCATTTGTTTGACAAAAAGTTTTTTAAAAATTTTGGAAAATTGTGGTAGAATTGAAATGGTCCTATAGTTAGAAAAGATATGCTTGTCTCCGGTTTTGTAAATTGGGATAACTTTTGCAATTTTCATCTGTCTTGGAAACTGTCCAGAGGAAAGTGATAAGTTAAATATGTAGGACAGAGGAAGTGAAGTTTCACTGATTACTTTTTAAATAATGGACATATTCAGACCGTCACAATCTAATGATTTTATTGTTTTGAAACTTTTAACAATATCAACAATTTCATTTTCATTGATTGCTCTAAGAAACAAAATCAACTGTATTTTGTGGTTCGACAGGATTAGTATTAAAACATGCTGCCAATTCTGACCCTGTTTATAAAAAACTCACTCAATTCATTTACTATTTCATTAATGTTTTTTTTTTATTTCTTTGCCATCATTTTTGAAATATTTAGGTAAACAGTTGTTTTTGGATCCCTTTTTAAGAACAGAATTCAGAA
The DNA here is from genome assembly GCA_036785185.1 of Paratrypauchen microcephalus. Taxonomy (NCBI): domain Eukaryota; kingdom Metazoa; phylum Chordata; class Actinopteri; order Gobiiformes; family Gobiidae; genus Paratrypauchen; species Paratrypauchen microcephalus. Next base: position 32,554 of record JAVJIX010000466.1, on the reverse strand, counting down.
CATTCCATAGCCCCTTAGTGTTATTCCTGTTTTCCTCCAATACTGCATTATAGTATTGTTTTTTACAGCTCCTGATAATATTTGTAAGTTTATTTTTGTATGTTTTATAATTACCTTCTGATTCATTAGTTCTTTTAGGCATATATATTTTATAAAACAAATTTTTCTTCTTACAAGCTTCAATTAGCCCTTTTGTCATCCAGGGCTTGGACTTTTTCTTTTTGTCAATTTTGTCAGTATCGACACAGGGCAGTAATAATCATACAGTCAGAAAAGTTTCCAGGACGTTACCATATGCTGCATTTACATCTGATTGATTAAATATTTTTTCCCAATTTTGATTTTGCAGGCTTATCCTAAATGTCTGTATATTTTCATAATTCACTATTCTCACCTGTCTTAAATTATTATTTAATTCACCTTTTCTGGTTTTAACATTTTTGCTAAATAATACAAACCCCGGTAAATGGTCTGATATGTTGTTAATAATAATGCCACTAACCATTTCCTCTAACACATTTGTAAATACCTGCCTGTCAAAGCCTGATCCCGTCAGATCTCAGAAGCTCAGCAAGGCAGGGCCTGGTTAGTACTTGGATGGGAGACACTGGGAATTCCAGGAGCCACAGGGGGGCGCCAGTCGCAACAACTGTCATTGTGTCCTTAGGCAAGACACTTTACCCACATTTGCCTAGTATGAAAGTGGAGTGTGCATGAGTGTTGGAGGTGGTCGGAGGGGCCGATGGCGCTGATTGGCAGCCTCGCTTCCGTCAGTCTGCCCCAGGGCAGCTGTGGCTACAGAAAGTATCTTACCACCACCAAGTGTGGAGTGAATGAACAATGAACTGTAAAGAGCTTTGAGTGGCATGAAAGGCGCTATATAAATCCAATGAATTATTATTATTATTATAAATATGTTGTCTATTAATGACTATTTGTGGTTATCCTAGTAGACCTAGTTATTTTGGGATAAAAGGAGTTGCTGTATAGCGTATTAACAACATTTTCTGTTGGTGAGATTACATTTTCAGTAAATTTAAATTAAAATCCCCACAAATAAAAACCTCCTTCGTGTCCAAGTTAGTAAATATTTTATCTGTAGTCTCTATTAGTTGCTCTACATTTGACCCTGGGGCTCTGTAGATACAACTTACTAGGATGTTTTTATTGTGCTCTAATTGAATTTCAAAAGTTAGACACTCCATAACGTTATCCAAAACAAATGTCATATTTTCAACATGTCCATGCAGTTTATCATTTATATACAATGCCACACCACCTCCATTCTTACATGTTCTGTCTTGTCTGTACATCTCATATCCTCAATGTGGTAATTGTCCAGTTTATCCTTATTTAACCAAGTTTCAGTTATTGCAATGACATCAAATGTCACGTTGATTTGGTGTAAGAGATCTTTGATATTTTCAATGTTTACATTTAGGCTTCTTCCATTTAAATGAATTATTGAGAATATCTCTTCATCGGTCTTGAGTAAAGCTGATAACTGATGTTCTAGATAATATTTACAGTCATTGTTTAGGTGATTGTAAAAGTTCAGATCTGGGTCAGTGTCATGTGTTAGATCATTCATGCAAATGTCTTCATCATGTAAGAGTTCATTTCTCATGTCTGTGTCATACATTTCCAAGTTAGCATTAATGTAGAATGAAGTGTCACTAGTCCTTTGTTGTTTTAGGGTTGGCTTTTTTTTTGGATAAGACAATCTATAATCCCAAGTAGGGCTGGGTGTCAGTCACTTTCCTAGATCGATTCGATTTAGATTCTTATGGTTTTTAATCGATTAATCACGATTCGATTCGATTCAAGAATCGATTCCATCTGCTCTTAAATGATAAAAATATCTATGCAATTTGTTGCAAATACACATCTTTATTTTGTAAATTGTAAAGTTCACACATAGTTGCAAACAAAATCTCTTTCCTACTGCAATTTTAAAAAGTGCAAAAGTATAAAATGCAAATGAACGTTGCAGCATATTGCTTGACTGCTTAAGGGAAAGATAAAAAATATCAACAAAAGTCGTAAATTTCTGTTATTAACTGTCACACTGAAGAGATTATATCTCCATACTAATATACATCTATTTTGTAAAATTGACAGTTCACACACAACTGTAAACAAAACTAAAAAAGGTGCAAATGTAAAAAGTGCAAAAGTATAAAATGCAAATGAACGTTGCAGCAAATTGCTTAACTCCTGAAGTGAAAAATATGAACAAAAGTATTAAGATAAATAAAACAAAGGCAGTAAACTTGAACTGTCACACTTAAGAGTGTGAGAGATTCTTGTTGAGGAAAAGGAGCTCATTAACATGTTCTGGGGTGATGCAGCTCCTTTTGGCAGTGACAATATCACCCGCCGTGGAAAACACCCTCTCCGATGCAACACTGGTCCCTGGGACACAGAGGTAGTGCTTTGCCAAACGAGCCAACACTGGATAGTCTTTTTCATTAGACCTCCAGCAGGTTAGAGGGCTTTCATTCATCCCAGCAGGAGGCTCTTCCCTCTATCTTCTTATTTCATCTTCAGCCCTTTTAGTTGGCGGTTTCTTTCCATCTTCTATTACTGGTGGTGTGTAGAGCGCCCCAAAGAGGGACTCCAAGGTGCTGGATTTCATGGATTTCTTGGGCGAAATCACTTCCACCATCTCCTCAGCTACTTCATCAGTATTTTGCTGTTAAATAGTATAGAAATAATAATAATATTTAATATTCTCATAATTAAATAGAGGATCTGTTAATTTACAGTGCATTATGTATGTATGCGTGAAAAGTCCCTCAGTCGTCCAGGTAGAATCCATGATAACAGGAGAAGTTCAATTTGTCAACTGGACAAAGTTTGTTTGGTTGAAAACGTTTCGCCGCTCATCCGAGAGGCTTCGTCAGCTCTAATAAGAATACTGGTAAGACACTTGCTTATATCTTGCTGTAGGGAGGAGCTACCTAGCTAACTACTTTCCGGAACTATCTCATTGGTTTCCGTCTTTTGTTTCTCTGGCGTCTAGCTAACGGTCCCTATTCATCCCTACACGCCTGTTTTTCACACCTCTGGCCCTGACCTGGCTCTAGCCCTATTGTTTCCCTGTTTGCTTGATCTAGGCTTAATAATGGAATTGTAGATGGGATGCAAATTATGTCTGACTCCACCATTTCTGTTCAGAGAAGGATTCTCTTTTTTGACAAAAATAGCCTCTTTAACTCCCCTCTCAAACCAATTATTTTCCCTGGCTAAGATCTGAACCTCACTGTCCTCAAATGAATGACCCGTGGCTTCTAGGTGAAGATATACGGCAGAAGACGGTCCACTCTGGCACGCCCGTCTGTGTTGGTACATCCTCTTGTGAAGTGGCTGCTTGGTTTCTCCAATATAGCGCTCACTGCAGTCTTCACTACACTGAATGGAGTAGACCACATTGCTTTGTTTGTGGCTCGGTGTTTTGTCCTTTGGGTGGACAAGTTTTTGTCTTAAAGTGTTTGTGGGTTTGAAATAAACTGGGATTTCATATTGTCTGAAAATCCTCTGTAGTTTTTCCGACACGCCGGCCAGGTACGGAATCGCTACCCCTTTCCTCCTGGGTTTGGATTCTCTATTATCTTGTTTCTTGCCCTTGTCTCTCTTGGTTTTGTTAACAGCCCATTTGGGATAACCACAAACAGAGAGGGCTTCCTGCACATGTTGTTCCTCTTTTTCCTTACCCTCTGTGCTTGTGGGAACCACTTGGGCCCTGTGTTGTAATGTCCGAATAACACCCAGTTTGTGCTGCAGTGGGTGGTGTGAATCAAAAAGCAGGTATTGGTCTGTGTGTGTGGGCTTCCTGAAGACTTCTACTTGGAGTCCCCGGTCTCCTCCTATCGTTACTGCACAATCTAAGAACGCCAATGTGTTATCCTTGGCATCTTCATGGGTGAATTTGATATTAGGATCTACAGAATTGATATGTGCAGTAAAAGGTTCCAAATCTTGAATTTTGATTTTTGTAAAATTATCATCAACATAACGAAACCAGTGTGTGGGCGGAGAGCCTGGATATGAAGCTAAGGCACTCTGTTCAAATTGTTCCATGTATAAATTAGCCATGATAGGGGAGACCGGTGAGCCCATCGCACAGCCATGAATTTGCCTGTAGAAGTTCCCTCTGAACTGGAAATAGGTGGTATTTAGACAAATTTCCAGCAGTTGGCAGATTTGGTCAGGAGAAAGTTTGGTTCTCTCTTCTAGCTTGGAATCCTGTAGTAAACTCCTTCTCGCTGCTTCGACCGCTACAGCTGTGGGGATACAAGTGAAAAGAGAGGTTACATCAAAGGAAACCATTGTCTCATCCTGACCAAACTGGAGAAACTTAACTTTGTTTACAAATTCGGCTGTGTTCTCAATGTGGTGCTCCGTGTTGCCCACCAATGGAGCCAAGATGGTTTTTAGGTGTTTGGCCAAATTATATGTGATAGAGTCAACACTACACACAATGGGTCTGAGTGGTACTCCTTGTTTGTGAATCTTCGGGAGGCCATAGATGCACGGGATAGCATCACCAGGGTACAGTCTGTAATACAGTTGTAGATCAATGACTTCTTCTTTCCTCAACTTCTGTAAGAAATCAATGATCTTCTTTTTGTACCCATTGGTGGGGTCCCGTTTCAGTACTTCGTATGTTGTCGTGTCACTGAGTAGGCTGTTCACCTTAGCCTCATAATCAGCTGCGTCCAAGATCACCGTGCATCTCCCTTTGTCTGCAGGCAGGATTTGGATGCTCTGGTCCCTCTCTAGAGCAATGATGGCCTTCCTCTCCTCTGGTGGCAATGATGGCCTTCCTCTCCTTACAGACATTATGTCGAGTCCGGTTATAATAATGTCATTCATTCTGGTGTACTGTTCCAGGTCTGCCACACGGTTTTCCAGGTCCATGATTTTTTTTTGTCTTTCTCGTCATTTAGTTTTCTCAGCTCCTTAACTTCCATCATGAGATCAACAATGACTTTTTGTTGGTTTGAGATCGTCTCCAGTTCATTTGACATAAAGTTTAGTGACTTTTTGATGTCCGCCATCTCCATAGTGTTCCTCCCCTTTGACTTGGCCATCTCCGTCCTAAGATCGGCAAGATACGGTGATTCGGGGTCAGTAAACAAGCCAAGCGTTAGCAGAGGCAGCGGTAGCCAGGTGATTTCCAGGTGATTTTCAGGTGATTTCCAGGTGATTTTCAGGTGATTTTCAGGTGATTTTCAGGTGATTTCCAGGTGATTTCCGCGGATGAGCAAAAGCCTTGGACGCTGCGTCTGCCTCAGAGAGGCTAAGTTAGTTAGCAGTCCGGCTAACTAACGTCAACAATTGTCTTTGGTGGACTTTTAAGAGCATACAAAGCCCATATCCTCACTTTCGTTTATTCCGATGCCCGCACAATTTGCCAGAAGTGGATGCAATCTGTAAATACCTTGTTTTCGAGTCAAAAAACAAAGTTTGTATAGGTGCTCACGCGCAGTAGCTGTCACCCGGAACCGGAAATAGTCGAGGATACAGTATGTGACGTAAGCAGTAGCGCGTGCGCAGGGCATTCTAATCAAGATCATATTTTGTTCTATTTATTATGGAGAGACTTTTGGACAGTTTTGTTTTTATATGTCTGACGTGGGTTTTCCAAGACAATTTATTGTCTATGATGACTCCAAGAAATTTTTATTTCTGCTTCTGTCTCAATTTGAACATTTTCAATCATAATTGGTTGTTTTGAGTTTGTTTTTTGCATTTCCAAATAGCATAACTTTGGTTATAGGTTATATATATACAAATAGGTCTGTAATTAGTAAAGTCGTGTTTATCTTCACTTTTGTACATTGGAATTACTTTTGCTATTTTCATTTTATTGGGAAATTGTCCTGATTGAAAAGATAAGTTACAGATGTGTGTGAAAGGTTTTACGATATTATTAATGACCAGTTTGACTAATCTCATATTTATGTCATGACAGTCACTTGATGATTTATTTTTGCACCTAACAACAATATTCATGTCTTCTTTTTCATTTGTGGGAGAGGAACATGGTATAAGGATTTCTGTCAGTATTATTGTTACATTGAGCAGCGTCATTTACATAAACTTTTGCAGCCAACTCAGGACGGATATTTACAAAAAACATATTGAAATAATGTGCTACATCTGACCTTATTAGTTTTTTGTTTAATCAAAGTATTTAATAAATTCCACATTCCTTTCATATTGTTTTGATTCTCGTACAACATTCTTCTGTAGTAGAACTGCTTGATCTAATTATTTCTATTAATTTATTTTTGTATTTTTTATATCTTAGTTCTGCTTCCCTAGTTTTTGTTTTTATAAATATTTTATATAAATTGTTTTTCTTTTTGCAAGCATTAATTATTCCTTTTGTTAGCCATGGACTGTTCTTACATTTATTGCTTATTTAAATTTCTTTTAGGGGACAGTGTTTGTTGTAATGAGTCATGAATATGTTTAAAAAAATATCATCTGTCTCTTCATAAACTTCATTCCAATCCTGAAGCATTAAACTGTTATTGAGGCTTTTATGTTTTCTTCAGTTTGGATTCATTTAAAGATTGGTTCACCAGCCTTTTTTTCTTTTATAAACTCTGAATCAGAAACAATAAAGATGGTAAATGGTCTGTAATGTCAGAAATAAGGAGTCCACTTGTAATTTGACTTTCCATGTTGTTTGTAAAGATATTATCAATTATTGTGGCACTCTGCGATGTTCCTCTACTGGGTTTGGTTATTGTTGGGTACAGTGACATAGAAAGCATTGTATTTACTTTTTTGCTTTTTTGGGTTTAGTAAATTAAGGTTGTAATCTCCACAAACATACAGATTTTTTTGTTTAACAGCAGAAAACTATTTCTCCAACACTTGAGCTCGGTGAACGATATACCACACTTACAATTATATTTTTAGTTTTTTCTCTTTGGATTTCTATTGTTAAGCGTTCCATAACCTCATCTATGGCAACAGTCATATTTAATAATAAAACATATTCTAGTGAAGTATGAATGTACAGAGCAACCCCTCCTCCTGTTTTGTTTTCTCTATTCTTACTTATCATTTTATAATCATCAATATCAAAGTAGGTGTCTGTGTTTTCACTAAACCATGTTTCACTTATTGCAATAATACTGAATGGATGGGTCAATTGTTTCAGAAAGTCGGTGATGTGGCTCAAATTTGCTTGCATGCTTCTACTATTGAAGTGAATTATTGATAGTTTTCCTTCTAAATGTACATTACTTTTAAAGAGTTCATGTTCAAAATGTGTGCAGTTTTGAACAAAGCCTGTGAAGAAATTTGCATCTGGGTCTATTTCCACTGGGGGGTCAAGTATGTCTCTCCTCCTCCTCTCCTCCTCCTCTCCTCCTCCTCCTCTCCTCCTCCTCTCCTCCTCCTCCTCCTCTCCTCCTCCTCTCCTCCTTCTCTTCCTCCTCCTCCTCCTCCTCCTCCTCTTCCTCCTCCTCCGGCGCGCGGGTCGTTCATGCTCGAATACTCCTCCAACTCGTCCACGCGTCTCTCCAACTCCAAGATGCGTTTCTCTTTATTGGCGTTCTGAATACGAAGCGCCTTTACTTCCTCCATTAAGTCCATTATGTTTGTGTTGGGGGTGGATGAGGGTCAGGGAGATCAAGTCTTATTTAATCTAACTGCAGACAGTATGTACATATATTTAACAAGTTGATCTGGCCGCTGCTTCACACGCTGCCTAGAACAGGTGTCACTATGTCTACAACTCCGCAAATAAAAATGGTCAAGCACAAAATGTATACAACATGGATATATAGGCTTGAATAATGTGTACAATTATCTAATATTTCCAGAGATGTTTGTGAAAAAAGAGACTTTATTATAGAGCTCTGTGTATACAGTGCCGTGAAAAAGTATTTGCCCCCTTCCTGATTTCTGTGTTTTTTGCATATTTATCACTCAAAACATTGTCAGATCATCAAACCAATTTTAATATCACACAGAAACAACCCAAGGAAAGACAAAATTCAGTTTTTGAATGATGATTCCATTTATTAGTGCACAAAAAAAATCTAAACCTATCTGGCCCTATGTGAAAAAGTAATTGCCCCCTTAATCTAATAGCCAGTTGAGCCTCCTTTGACAGCAATAACTGTAACCAAACGTTTGCGATAATTGGTGATGAGTCTTTCACACCGCTGGGGAGGGATTTTGGCCCACTCTTCTATGCAGAATTGTTTCAATTCTGCCATATTGGAGGGTTTTCTTGTATGAACTGCCCGTTTAAGGTCACACCACAGCATCTCAATCGGATTTAAATCCGGACTTTGACTTGGCCACTCCAAAACCTTAATTTTGTTTTCTTTGAGCCATTCAGAGGTGGACTTGCTGGTGTGTTTTGGATCATTGTCCTGTTGCATGATCCAAGAGCGCTTGAGTTTGAGGGCACGAACTGATGGCCGGACATTCTCCTTCAGGATCTTCTGGTAAACAGCAGAATTCATTTTTCCGTCAATCACAGCAAGTTGTCCTGGTCCTGAGGCAGCAAAGCAGGCCCAGACCATCACACTGCCACCACCATGCTTTACTGTGGGCACCATGTTCTTTTTATCAAATGCTGTGCCATTTTTACGCCAGATGAAACGGGCTGCAGACCTTCCAAAAAGTTCAATTTTAGACTCATCGGTCCACAAAATGTTTCTCCAAAAGTCTTGAGGGTCATCAAGGTGCTTTTTGGCAAAGGTGAGACGAGCCTTTGTGTTCTTTTGTGAAAGCAGTGGTTTTCTCCTGGGAACTCTTCCATGGATGCCATTTTTGGCCAGTGTTTTTCTAATGGTGGAGTCATGAACACTGACCTTAACTGAGGCCAACGAGGCCTGTAGTTCTTTCGATGTGCGTCTAGGTTCTTTTGTGACTTCCTGAATGAGCCGTCGTCGCACTCTTGGAGTAATCTTAGTTGGTCGACCACTCCTGGGAAGGGTTGCAACTGTTCCCAGTTTCCTCCATTTTTGAATAATGGCTCTGACAGTGGTTCGCTGGAGCCCCAGAGCTTTGGGAATGGCTTTGTAACCTTTTCCTGAATTATAGACTTCTATCACTTTTTTTCTCATTTGTTCTTGAATTTCTTTGGATCGTGGCATGATGTGTTTGTTCTTGAGATGTTGTAGCCAACTTCACTTTGTTTGACAGGAACTATTTAAGTGATTTCTTGATTCAACACAGGTGGTGACAATCAGGTGTGGGTGTGGCATGTAGAACTGAACTAAGTTTTCTCAAAACTGTGGTTAGTCACAGTTAGTTTGTGATTTAACAAGGGGGGGCAATTACTTTTTCACATAGGGCCAGATAGGTTTAGATTTTTTTTGTGCACTAATAAATGGAATCATCATTCAAAAACTGAATTTTGTCTTTCCTTGGGTTGTTTCTGTGTGATATTAAAATTGGTTTGATGATCTGACAATGTTTTGAGTGATAAATATGCAAAAAACACAGAAATCAGGAAGGGGGCAAATACTTTTTCACGGCACTGTATAAGATTTATTGATAATGACAGTTCAAATAATGTGAAATTAACACCAAAATATGATGGGCTCTGAATAATGTGCAGATGCTGTAGGTACATAGCACAATAAATGACTCATGTAAATGTAATAAACATACAAAAATCAATGGTTTGGTGAAATCCACAGTTCTAAGCAGTCAATTAAAGGGATAGTGCTGTTTTTTTTATGTTAATCTGTATGGATTCCCCTCTAACAGTGTCGATTTACATCATTCTCATACACGTTTTCTTCATCAGCGTTGTGCAGTGGTGAAAGTAGTTTCTTTACTTTACTTTCACCACGGGATTTGTCTGTAACTGACTAACTGGACTGGCTCTGGCTCCTCACGACCTGTATGCAGAGACAAAATAACACTTAAATCAGGTTTTTCAGAATATTTGATAAACTACAAGAATACTTACCGTGATTGTGCAAGTCATAGCTTCCTCTGAAAAATAAAATAAAATCAAAAATAACATTGTCAATCTACAGTAGGTTTACATCCATATGATAAATCAAACACTAAAGATGTGGTGCTTATAACTTACGTGTATTTATACACATAAAACCCTCGTGCCGCAGCTGCCACCACTAATGCCACGACCACTAAGGCAACACTGATCCCAGCGATGGCTCCAGCTGAGAGGCCCTTTGCATCTAAAGAAAATGAGATAGACTTAAGCATTACTTGTTCACTTGTCACTTTTACAAGTGACTTTAGAAGAGCACAGCGCCATCTAGTGGCCTCTCAGTGTTACTGTAGATTGTGGATATTCTGACTAGTGAATGTTGAATTAGCACAGATTCAGTGATGATTTGTGTTCATTTGGTTTAAAGAGGACAGATTATATAGAATGTACTTTTATGAGCTTTTAAACACGTTATGGCGTTTCATCAGCATTAGTTTATTCATTGTTGTAACTGGATTGTGTGAAGCATTTTCAAACAATAAAAACACAAAAATGCTCCGGCTATTTATGACAAAAGTTTATCTTGACACATGAAGGACAGGTCTATAAAACTGGAGTTCTTACTCAGCACAGAGCTCTTCTCAGGCTGAGGTGAGACCGGCTCTGAGGGACGGCTCACTGTGGCACTCACACTAGGCACTGGCTCTGAGGGAGAGGAAACAGCATGTTAATGTAAATATTACAGTACATACATAATATTATAATAACAGAAATGATTAAAAAAGTCTGACAAGCCTCTGACAAATTATTTTTACTGTATAATATTGTTCATTTTGTAATATAAAATTAATTAATGATGAGTGATTGATTTCTTCTGCATGTTCCAATAATATTAAGGTATACAGAAATGAATCTGGCGCCCGTGTGGAAGTAAACTATGTGCCATGAAATAAATGCTGAATACTAATGCAAAATGTATGATTACCGTCAATGGTCAAAGTACAGTTCCCATGTTGTCCTTCACCTCCTTCTGGTAAAATGTAAACGCTGTACACTCCAGTGTCATTCAGAGTCACATCCCTGAGCTCCAGAGATCCAGTAGAGATGAACACAGTGATCCTGTCTGCATACGCTGGAGTGGTAAAGTTATTACCAGGGGTTGAAGTGATGATAGCTGTACCTTCAAAATTCCAGAAGATTCCTCTCATTGGAATCTGTGTTGGATCCAGGGATGTGGTGAACAGGACTTTCCCTCCAACAGCAGCGTCCACAGAATCAGGCAGCACTCCAGCTCCTGAGGCTACACCTGAAATCAAACCAGGTTTACTCATGATCATTTTCAAACCTTAAGTCTCATATCAGTTAAGGTGAAAGGTTAAGGTAAACTTCAGTGTTCTCATAGGGAAATTTGTCTTTTGCATTTGTCCCATCCCTTAATACAGCTGAGGCATCTCCTCAGGATTAGTGGAGGCACCGCCCTGCCAATTTTCAATTGATAAATTATGCTTGAAAAAATTATTGTCAACTGTCAGAGACAAAAAACAAACAAACATTAAACAAGAACAGCACGACCGTCCATGCACGTGCACATGCACGACCACCTAAGCCCTGCGTGCGCTGATGCCACCCACACGAGGAAAACACAAAACTCCCAAACATACAGTGAATCCACGCCCACGCCCTAAGGACCATGGACAGCGACAGAAGCCCCACAGCCTCTGCCCCCCCCGCTGCTCCCACTGCCTTTGACCGGGTTTACAAAACTCCAAATTCACGATAGAAGTGGATTTTGGCAGCTAAATGGGCTAATGGCTAATGTTAATCAAACCGGACATTAATTAAATTATGAATGTATTCTTACATCCATATTTTTTCTTTATTTGGTTTAATTAGAATTATGTCTCATAACAATTAAAATACTATAAGTTTGTGTATTATTGATTAGCATTAAATAGTCTATTAATGAGGCAAAGAGAGAGAGTACTCAATTTTACCCAGGAGGAGCAGGTCTCCACCTTTTATTAATTATCCTTTATTTCAGACACAAATATTATTCAGTCCATAGTTTAAAAGAAAAACTGGATACAAAAACATACAAAGCACCCAAATTAGTCCATAAAGTTCATTAGAAAGTGTGGAGTCAGAGTCATTATGATGGACTTTTCAGACACCTCCAGGCCAGTGTTCCCCCTAATTTTTAATGTGTCTGAGCAAACACATTTAGCACAATCCCACAATTAGCAGATGTGTCTGTCAAAAAGTGACCAAAGTATTTGGTCTGTTCAGTGGGTTTTATATTTTATATTTAACTCCTAACAGTCATAATCACAACACAGCCTGTTTGACAAGTGTTTAACTCTGCCTGGTCAAACACGGTTACATTATACACTAAAACTCAAATACTGTGTAAACTGTAATTCACTTTCACAAAAAGACACATATGGCATACGAAAAATGAAGTTGACTCACCTGTAAAGGCAATAGCACAGAATAATATAAAATATTCCATTGTTTGAGATGAAAGCGTTGAGATGAAAGCGTTGAAATGAGGATTTTGAATTTCTCTGGGCTTTATACTCCTTACAGGAGGTGTGGGTTAGGGTTCATTCATTTGTATCTGCAAAACTATGCAGCGAATGTCATAAAAGTAAACAATGTTAATATTTCAGACCTTGAGGGATCAGAAGAAGCTTGTGTACCGGGAACTGAAACTTTTTTTTGATAGAGACACAGATATTCAACAATAATATAAGCTGTTTACTCACATTTATATTAATAAGATACTAGCCATTTGTTAGTCATTATAATTCCCTAATTAATACCTTTATTATGAAAGACTTTATTCTACCCTTAACTAAGAATTTCCAATGCATACACTTCTAATTACCCATTATTTATAGTTATTAAGTAAGTTTAAAATTACAATCTAAATGTGCATGGCTCAGTATGGGGCTTGTAAGGTGGTATTTATTCACTCCTAATAATACTTACCAAAAATGGTCTATTCATATGCAATTAAACACAAAACCACAAGTGTGGCTCCAAAAGCACATCCTTTCTAAAAATAGCCACTACCACAGTGTATTAAGTTTTTTTGTTGTTGTTTTTTATTCCAAGATGTTTCGTGGGTGACATGTAATTTCCCTCAATCATGCATTGTACTAGAGCATATAATAATATAATAAATAAAATAAAACAAACATTTGATGTTCAGCACCAACACTTATATACTTATATAAAAAAAGATTAAATAAGTGTCTAGATTCAGCACTCCCAGTCCCAGTATTATGTCACAAAGCACTCCCAGTCCCAGCACCTGGTCCCGCCTTGTTGACAGCTCACAGACCTATGAGAGCACAAGAAAGGTTTTACGTCCCGCACCCCCCACCTATCACGTGGGGTATTCGTCTAAGAGTCTAAGTTGGAAATTGCACATCATATATATGTGTCACACGCCTATATATATATATATATATATATATATATATATATATATATATATATATATATATATATATATATATATATATATATATATATATATATATATATATATATATATATAGGCGGGACCAGGTGCTGGGACTGGGAGTGCTGAATCTAGACACTTTGTGACATATTTCATCTTTTTTAATATAAGTATATTGCATAAGTGTTGGTGCTGAACATCAAATGTTTGTTTTATTTTATTTATTATTTTATTATATGCTCTAGTACAATGCATGATTGAATGACATGTCACCCATGAAACATCTTGGAATAAACAACAACAACAAAAACTGAATACACTGTTGTTGTTGTTGTGGTGGTGGCTATTTTTAGAAAGGATGTGCTGTTGATGTCTGCTGAGGGCTGTATGATTATTTGTGTATGAACAAAATGAGACTTTTTAACAACCCCTGTAACATTATCTGTCTTGGTCCTGCTTGGAATCAATAAAAAGTTTTATTAAACTATTGTTGTTGTTTTAGTTACTTTTAGAAATGGCATGTTTGACACCAGGTGAGGTCCCTATGACGGGAGATTGATTTATGGTAGTCTAAATGTTTTAAGACACTAATGAACGTGCCACACAACCACTGAACACTAGGCTACAAAGCTGTGCAAAGAACATTACATCTCATAATTACTGAAATCACACTTGTTCACACATCTGTATAAAAAATATAAGATTACTAAATGACACAACACGCTGTTATAGTAATTCAAGACACTTTAATGATTAAAGTGCATGATGTAAAGAAAACTAAACAGTATAAGGCATATTTAAGTCATTAAAAGACATCAGTACAAAATGATGTCAGTGCACATGTTGCATTATTGGTCAAACAGGAAGGGAGTAGAAAGGAAACATCTATGGAGCAGGACATTTAAGTGTAAGAAGACTGAATATTATTTACAATAAAGACAATAAAATAAATAGACAGAGAGACAACAGACAAAGCAGGTAGCGCAAATAAAAAGTGTAACAGTGCAGTTTCAGGCAATAAAAAAATAAGTAATACAATAAATAAAGACAATGAATAGACAGTGAGACAACAGACAATAAACCTGCAGTTACACAGTAACAGTAACAATGTAATAGAAATAACAATGGGAAGAATCAATATGATGGAAGTATAAATAGTATAAAACAGTAAAACACTTAATAAGAAATAAATAGTATATAAATACTTATAATAAAATACTTAATAACAAATACCAACATGGTGGTAACAGACAGAGTAGAAAATGTTACCAAAAATAATAAATATACAATATGTAAATAGTCTGCTCAGACAGACTCAGAGGTTCTTGGAGTTCGTCCACTGCCTTTTTAAAATCTGCGAAGGTCTCAAAAGTTTTTCCAGAAAGTCCCTTTGATGTAGACGATTTGGACACTTCAGAGTATGTTTTTTTCTTATATTTTTTGTGGCCTTGTGTGGGTTGGGCACAGAGTGTGCAAAGGCTTGGGCTCTCTCAGCCTGCTGTCGGTCTGTGCGGGCGGAGGTGTCCTGGCCTCCTTGCTTATCTTCAGGATGCACTGTTGCCTGTCTTTAGGCACACTTGGGTCCAGAATGCACAGAACAGGCATCAAAGGATCCATTCTCTTCTGGGAAGACAAAGACTGTAAGCTCACTTCAATGTTTAGATAGAAATTATTATATTATTTATTATATTGTTCTATTGCATGCTACTTTTTCCTACTGTTCTTGATCTGTGCGTTGCATCACTGGAATTTCCCCACTGTGGGACTAATAAAGGCTTATCTTATCTTATCTTAAATCCCTCCATGCCGCAGGATTATATTATAACTATACTGCTATATCATATATTATATATATTATAACATATGACTATTATAACTATAATACTATATCATAAGCTGTATTATTATCCACAGGTCTCCAGTACATAACCTTAGACTCCAGTAGGCCAATGACAGCGACAACTGTCTATCGTATTTACGTCTGTGAGCTCTCCTATCCCTCTACGTAAAAAAACAAAGGAGCTTTTGTGTCACAAAGCGGTCCGTTTTAAATTATCACTCTATCCAAAAATACGCTTCTTACCTTAAACAGTGGAATCAATCTCTCCTCTTGTCCTCTCCTCTCCGTGGTAAACGCTATCTGAGAGGTTTCTCATTTCGCAGGTCCCGGCACGGGGGGCCCCGCCCAGCTCAGAACGCTAGACGATCCCGAGCCGCGATTGGCCGGAGGCGCAAGAAGCCGGGGAGAACGTTAGACAGTCCCGAGCCGCGATTGGCCGGGAAGGATAGACGGGATAGACAAAGGGATGCTCTCATTGGACGTCTACGTTGCGCGATTGCACTTTCTAGTGTCCGGGTCCTGGACAGTAATACTGCATCACTGGCAAAGAGGGCTCAGAAGCGCCTCTATTTCCTCCGCAAGGAGAGCTGGAGCCCCTCCACCCATTATGACCACCTTCTACCGAGGCACCATTGAGAGCGTCCTGACCAGCTGCATCACTGTGTGGTACGGGAGCTGAACAGAACAGGAAAGCCCTGCAGCGCATAGTGAATGCAGCTGGGAGGATCGCTGGTGTCTCTCTCCCCTCCCTCCTAGACATTTTTAACACCCGGCTCACCCGCAGAGTGTCCAGCATTGTGGGTGACCCGAGCCACCCCTCACACAGCCTCTTCAGCCTCCTGCCCTCGGGGAGAAGGTACCGGAGTCTCCGGGCCCACTCCACCAGACTGTCAAACAGCTTCATCCACCAGACTGTCAAACAGCTTCATCCACCAGACTGTCAGGAGGCTGAACTCACACCTGAACTCTCACCTTACCCATCTCCCACCCCCCACCCCCCATATTGGCATAACCTGTATTCCATAAAAAGACATATCACTCTAGACACTTTAAAAAACTGCTGCTAAGGACGACTGTTGCACTGTTGCACATTTACATTTACTACTGAATTTTTACCCCTGTTGCACTGTTGTTTACTACTGTTATTGCACATTTACTACTGGAATTTTTAGTACTGTTGTTTACTCCTGTTATTGCACTAGAATTTCTACTGTTGCACATTTATTTTTATTTTATCTTAACTCCAATGCACATTCTACTGCACATGACCAATTCACTGCTGTATCTTCCATTGCACATTTTGATGCACACTGCACACTTTGGAAATCTGTATATAGTATAGTTTATTTATTATGTTGCACTGTTTTAAGATTTTAGATCTTAGACTTTAGTTTTAACTTTAGATCTCTGTCTTAGATAGTTTTTGTTGTGTTTTGTCTTCATTTTGTATTTTGTACACTGTCTTTTTGCACTACCTGACCAGAGAGAAACGAAATTTCGATTCACTGTATGTTGAACACATATGGCAGAATTGACAATAAAGCTGATTTTGATCTTTGACTTTGATCTTTTGATCTTTGATATCACGCCAGCACTGTAAATATTTTTTCACACACATTGGACACATTTTTTTGCACTGTGGGAGCACAATAAAGCACCGTAAAACGCTTATCTCGACTAAGCCTGAATTCTTCAAGAATCCCGCCACACTGTATAAAAAAAAAAAAAAAAAGTGCTCCTCACCTTCCACGGTGGTTGGTCTCTCACTCTCATCCAGCTCGGGTCCTCTACCAGAGGCCTGGGAGCTTGAGAGTTCTGCGCAGTATCTTTGCTGTTCCTGTACTGCACTTTTCTGGACTGAGATGTCTGATGTTTTTCCTGGGATCTGTTGTAGCCACTCCTCCAGTTTGGGGGTTACAGCCCCGAGTGCTCCGATCACCACGGGCACCACTGATGCCTTCACCTTCCAGGCCTTCTCCAGCTCTTCCTTGAGCCCCTGGTATTTCTCTAGTTTCTCGTGTTCCTTTTTCCTATCGCTTGGTATTGCAATGTCCACCACCACGGCTCTGTTCTGTTGCTTATCCACCACCACTATGTCTGGTTGGTTCCATCACCATTCTGTCAGTCTGTATCTGGAAGTCCCACAGGATCTTGGCTCGGTCATTCTCCGCAACCTTCTGAGGTGTTTCCCACCTTGACCTTGGGGTCTCCAGCCCGTACTCTGCACAGATGTTTCTGTACACTATGCCCGCCACTTGGTTGTGTCGCTCCATGTATGCTTTCCCTGCCAGCATCTTACACCCTGCAGTTATGTGCTGGACTGTGTCAGGAGCCTCTTTGCACAGCCTACACCTTGGGTCTTGTCTGGTGTGGTAGATCCCTCAACTCGAGTACTGGCTGTAGCCGCTTTCCTTGTTGCCTCTTCAAGGTTGCCATTTGCTTGTGGGATACCAAGGTACTTGTAACTGTCCTCAATGTCTGTTAATGTTCCCTCTGGGAGTGAGACCCCCTCTGTGTGGACTACCTTCCCTCGCTTGGTCACCATCCTATTACATTTCTCAAGCCCGAATGACATTCCAGTGTCTGTGCTGTAGATCCTGGTGGTGTGGATCAGTGAGTCGATGTCTCGCTCACTCTTAGCGTACAGCTTGATGTCATCCATGTAGAGGAGGTGACTGATGCTGGCCCCATTTCTGAGTCGGTATCCGTAGCCAGTGCTTTCGATGATTTGGCTGAGGGGGTTCAGACCTATGCAGAACAGCAGTGGGGACAGTGCGTCTCCTTGGAATATAAATATATATATATATATATATATATATATATATATATATATATATATATATATTAAGTTTAGGCTTAAGCCTTTATTTGGTCTCACACACAATGACACACAGTGACACACGGGAGAAATTTGACTTCTGCATTTGACCCATCCTATATATATATATATATATATATATATATATATATATATATATATATATATATATATATATATGTGTGGAGTGTAGTTTGCAGTATAGTTTAGTTTGATTGGTATAGTTTAGTTTGGTTATGTTACATGTTCATTAGCAGTGAGATGAATGGTCATTAGTGATAGGTGTGTATGTGTGTGTGTGTTGTGGGGGACTGGGTGTATTTTTTCTTGCCCGCTGTTAATATTTCTGCCTTTGACAGAGCTGGGATGTGGGATGGAAACCAGCGTCCTCTGGAATGTTGTTAAAATCCACATCTACGCAGTGTTTGTAGTTTTCGGCTACAGATCGAGACTGTTTCGATAGGTATTCCATCGTGTGAGTGTAAAATCCAGAGTTTTTCCATGCTTCACAGACGCAATGTGCATATAGCAGTGCTTACATCCCGAATATTTCATCTTTTTGGGACGTTTTTGTGAGTTTTCTGCTTCATCAGTAGTGCTCGAAGTCTCTCTCCTCATTGCCATGTTGCGTCTGTGTTTATCAAATGCAGCAACCCTATTGGTAAAGCCGGATCACGTGTAGACCGTGGCACCTCCCGCAAACCAAAGTATTACTACGCACTGAAGAAAGTAGTTCGTTATAAAATCTATTGGCACAAAAAATTGACAGGATTTTGTGATGAGAACTTTTTGCTGTAAGCTTAACATAACTCTTTCGTTTTTATGATTTGGAGTTTGTATAGTTCGGAGAGGTCGGAGCGGAATTCCATTTCTAAAAGACTTTTCGTGTCTCACCTTGCGGCCTAATGCGGGAAAAGAAGATGGCAGATTCAAAGTTCAGTTCAAGTCCGGTTGTGGCGTGACGTCAGTACGTACATACGTCACGTGACATGCGACGTTTTCATTTGAATGGAAATTTGTTGTTTGATTCTAAGTCTGTCAATTACTTTGAACCAATGAGACCTGGATTTACATTGAATGAAAGTAATATAATACATTAAACCAAATAAACGACAGAAACATAGCGATAATAGGTCAGTTCAAATAGAAATCCCTCCTTACATCAATGGTTGCCCATGTTCACTTTTTTTTTGTTATTACCTTGCACTAAACACCCCATAAGGAACTGTCTTGGGCTGCTGTTGCAACACAGTACAGTCAAGTAACATCAGGCTTGACTGTACTGTGTTATATTTACTGTAGAGGTATAAGAGTTATTTATTACACTGGTCACACAGGAAGAGACTTAATAAGCTGGTCAGGAGGGCCAGCTCTGTCCTGGGCTGTCCTCTGGACTCTGTAGAGGAGGTGGCTGAGAGGAGGGGACTGGACAAACTTACGTCCATCATGGACGACACCTCTCACCCTCTGGACTGTAGAGGAGCTGAGCAGCTCCTTCAGCAGCCGACTGAGGCACCCCCAGTGCAAGAAGGAGCGCTACCACAGATCCTTCATCCGCCGGGAGTGACAGGGGCACACCTGACAGAGCTCTGAAATGTGGCAGGCACAGCAGGACAGGGAACTATGGGAGGAGGGGCCAAGTCAACTAGACCTGTGTATTATGTTATTTTGACTGGAAATGACTTAAAATAAGTAATTGATAGTCAGTACTTTAGGAAGCATATTTCCAAAAGAAAATGCAGTAAAGAATACTGCAGTGAATACTGATTGATGAATATAACACTATTGGGCAACAATAAAAGCACCATTAAAAACAATCCATTATTTTGTGGGTAATTTATTTATGTCTATTTTTTGGGTTCTTATTTTTTGTTATAAACAGAATTCCCTTTTATATTTTGTACACACAAAACCTTTAGTGAAGATAGTGCACTACCTGGCCAGAGAGAAACAAAATTTCGATTCACTGTATGTTGAACACATATGGCAGAATTGACAATAAAGCTGACTTTGAACTTTGAACTTGAACTTTGATAGTGGGCCTATAAAATGTATAATTTTATGTAATTCTCATTTACAGTTTTTGAAAGTGTGTGTGGTCTTAAATTTTAATGGGGAAGGTCTTAAAAAGTCTTAAAAAGTCTCTTAAAGTCTCTTAAAAACTTGTGAGTAAATTAAAGCATGCAGTCAAGCAAAAAAATAAAAAATAAATGGCTAAAAGATACCTAAAAGAGGTACTGATACAGCAGGGGGTTGTGTGTTTGGAAATACAATTCAATGTCAAATAAACCCTCTAAATATGTTTGTCATTTTTCATCTCAAAAACAGGAAAAAGGATGCAAAAGATGCGATGAAGATGTGGAGACTTGTGTGAGTGATCCTGTTTCACTTTGTCATGTTATTTTATCAAATGCATTTACTGTCGACACTTGAGGGGCTGGCTACCAGGTCCCAACCTGAGTTTCAGGTTGGGACCCATGCATTTGTTGCATGGGTAAGCTTAGCTTAGCCTAGTCTTTTATGACAGTTTTCTCAAAATATATTAAATCAAATGAAGTGTAATTTCTGTCAAGTCTTTATTCACTTATTTTGCTATCTATGATTGATTTGTGATTATTATTTGAAGCACTTCAAAACCCAAACTTAAAGGAGAATTAACGTTTTTTACAATCTGAGCCTTATTTCTGTAATAAAACAAGTTGTTTTACTCACCCATAGCACTTTGGTGTCATATGGAGCATTTCCGGAGATGTTTTAGATTTGCGATCTCCGTAATGTGAGTTCTCGGGGCATTTTATATATGCCCCGTGCGGTCTCCAAATAACACAAACTTTAGCACTTTTCAAATCATAGTTTATTTCATCACAGATTATTTCACTCTCAGCTCTCGGGACCCAAACATGAAACACAAAGCTGTAAATTATGGATAAATCTCGGATTACAGGCCACTTTTGACTCAAACGAAAGTGTAGACTAAGACATTGAGCTTCTATGATTTGAAAAGTGCTAAAGTTTGTGTTATTTGGAGACTGCAAACATGTGCTCACGTTATGGAGATCGCAAATCTAATACTTCTCTGGAAATGCTCCAAATGACACCAAAGTACTATGGGTGAGTAAAACAACTTGTTTTATTACCGAAATAAGGCTCAGATTGTAAAAAATGTTAATTCTCCTTTAACTATT
Source organism: Paratrypauchen microcephalus (assembly GCA_036785185.1). Taxonomy (NCBI): domain Eukaryota; kingdom Metazoa; phylum Chordata; class Actinopteri; order Gobiiformes; family Gobiidae; genus Paratrypauchen; species Paratrypauchen microcephalus. The sequence continues at coordinate 11,293 of JAVJIX010000466.1, read as the reverse complement.
GTTTGGAGCCTTTGATTTTAATGCAGTTCATTGTACTTCATGTACTTTTAAAGTTACAGCTCGTGCTGCTACTACAGTACAGTACACTGATGGCTGATAATAATACAGTTTATATGATTTATTTCTATAACGATACTTTTATTTATATTATTTATATTTTCATGATGTGCACATATTGATTTGGTCTTGTTCTCACACAGGCCTGTATGTCGGCTGCAGGTCAGACAGCAGCTGTGAACTGAACCAACTGAAACATTAGAGATCAAGCCTGATGACAATTCTCAACTCAAGCCAGGACTCTGCTCTGGACGGGCCGGTAGGAGGCTCCTGTAGCCGCCTTTTACTCTTTTGAACTCTCTGTCCATGGCGTTCCAGTGCTCGTGGCCACTCATGCTACACCTGTGCCTCTCTCACCCTCCCAGTGACCTCAGATTCTCTGGACAATTAAGCCACGATCTGGGCAGTGTTCGCCATCATACGCTCGGACAGCTGATCTTTGTGTGGACTGTCACATTTGCATTGTGAATCATTATTGAATGCACATTTTTCTGAACTTGGATTGTAAATATTATCCCTGAATGGCCATGGACTTTATTATTGTTCAGTGTTTGCTTGTTACTGGTGACTCAATATATGGTACCAGCAAACTGAAATATTGTCTGTCTTCTTCACTCACTACACTCCTACAGCCACACCTAAACCTTTTTGAACCAGCCCAGCCAAATCCATAACTGTAGTTATTGTTAGCTGGCTCTTATCAGTACTATATCATTAGCTGACATGGTGAAGTTTGCCAGCAAGAATGCAAGCTGTTATTTCGCCAAAAGTGCTCACACAAAATATTCACATTTTTGGTTATTATTTGTCAACAAGGACTATTTTGTTATTCCAATTGGTCATTTTCTTAATGAATAACAATGAAATGGTTAATTTGAAACAACTATAGTATATAGTTGATATAGTAGAGTATATTACCTTCATTAGCCTTGGCAGACAACAGGGAGTCATAGTGGATTAGAACATTTGACATTATAATTGAATACATGGTCTTGCTTGCATTCAGTTGTAATTACCTCATATTTACATTTCAGAAGATATATTAAACCCAGAAATATGTGCTAGGTTCTCAGAAATAATTTTAAAGTTTTTTTTTCAATGTTTAATCCTTTATAATGTAAGGTCTGGCCTATAAGATGAACAGTTTGAAGATAGTTTGGGTGTAATACCCAGTTGTGTCCATAGGTGGGATCTGGGTGCCAAACTTAAGGTGTAGTACCCCTTTGTGTCCATAGGGGGAGCAGGAGTGCAAAAGTGTGTGAAATTCTGGTGAAAAATTCTTGACATTGGCCCAAAATGAGGACATTTTGTGAAAATCACAGGGGAGCTTCTAGAAGACCTTTAGAGGTGATTTAATTGGGGACAAAGTGTCCTCACTTCCCAAAAATGTCCTCACTCTGTTGGTTAAAAACTTACACTGGTCCTCACAGTGTAGTAAGTACAAACACACACACACGCACACTTCTTGACGTCTTTTCCCATAAACTCAGCAGCCTTGACATTTGCCGCTGTGAATGTTATAATGCAAAGTTACAATATAAAAGCTGTTACAATAGCTTCTTTCTCAGACTTTCCCAGGTTATAATTATCCGTCGCATCGCTTTCAGTCTCAAAAAGTTATTTTTTCCATCACATACATAAATTTCCCCCTAAATATCTATCCTTTGTTGCAATTTCAGGGTCAGTTTCAAAGGGTCATTTTTCAGCCAAAAGAACATCAAGTCCTCAGTTCGAATATTGTTTTCATTCAATAAGGCCATGGGTCACTGGGTGTTTTTCAGCCAAATACTGTACCTCTTCCATTATGGTTGCAAAATTTTCCCCAAAATATTAAATTTTAAGACACTTCCAAAACACAGAAGAGTTTTTATTGCTTTGTGGTATCAGAATCAGTATTGCCAATCAAATCCATGCCTTATGTGGGTATAAATACTGTTTTCTGACCTAAGTTTTAATAAATACACAATAAATGTTTATGAAAATTTAGGCTTTTATTTTGAAAAACCAAACCACACAATAACAGGTTAAATATGACTCGGCTGAATGTTGATCCTTTGTCTGATAAAATGTATTTCTGATTAAAAAATAAATTAATTAATTAATAATAATGATTTACAAACCTATAACCTAATAATGATTTAAAAATAATGATTTAAAAATAGACCTGTGTGAAGTTGGCCCCCATCAAACGCACACCTACACAAAAGCTATGTCATGTGAGCTATGATGAAGCTGATGAAGCTGGGGGGAGCTGATGAAACGCCATAACGTCTTTAAAAGCTCATAAAAGTACATTCTATATAATCTGTCCTCTTTAAACCAAATGAACATAAATCATCACTGAATCTGTGCTAATTCAACATTCACTAGTCAGAATATCCACAATCTACAGTAACACTGAGAGGCCACTAGATGGCGCTGTGCTCTTCTAAAGTCACTTGTAAAAGTGACAAGTGAACAAGTAATGCTTAAGTCTATCTCATTTTCTTTAGATGCAAAGGGCCTCTCAGCTGGAGCCATCGCTGGGATCAGTGTTGCCTTAGTGGTCGTGGCATTAGTGGTGGCAGCTGCGGCACGAGGGTTTTATGTGTATAAATACACGTAAGTTATAAGCACCACATCTTTAGTGTTTGATTTATCATATGGATGTAAACCTACTGTAGATTGACAATGTTATTTTTGATTTTATTTTATTTTTCAGAGGAAGCACAATCACGGTAAGTATTCTTGTAGTTTATCAAATATTCTGAAAAACCTGATTTAAGTGTTGTTTTGTCTCTGCATACAGGTCGTGAGGAGCCAGAGCCAGTCCAGTTAGTCAGTTACAGACAAATCCCGTGGTGAAAGTAAAGTAAAGAAACTACTTTCACCACTGCACAACGCTGATGAAGAAAACGTGTATGAGAATGATGTAAATCGACACTGTTAGAGGGGAATCCATACAGATTAACATAAAAAACAGCACTATCCCTTTAATTGACTGCTTAGAACTGTGGATTTCACCAAACCATTGATTTTTGTATGTTTATTACATTTACATGAGTCATTTATTGTGCTATGTACCTACACTGTAAACCCGAACTAGTTGAGTTTACTAGAAAATCTTAAGGAAACCCGTTGCCTCATATGGCTTTAGTTTTTACAAAGCATTAAACTAAACTGTTTAAGTTGTATTGATGAATATGTCCCAAGTCATCTACAAGTTTGCATTAGTAGTCTTTACTCAAAATCATTAGTTATCATCAATTATCTGTTTCAGTGAAATGCACATAGATACATTATTTACATAGCTTAAGAAACATTATTTAGCAGTACTTGAAATTATTTGTCAATAAAACTAATGTATTTTAACTCAATGAACATTATTTTCTGTATACTGTATATTGATTATATTGATTCAAGAACATTGTATGGGGTGAGGAATTAAACAAAACATTTCAATTGCTCAAGTTTTCTTTATTGCAGAAAGTGCAATGTTAACTTGTCACAAGTTCGATTAAAAAAAAAGTATAATACAACAAATGAACTTATACAAAATAAAAACATTTTTTTTAAAAAGACCAAAACACAAAGGGCAGTAAAAATCCAGTCAATACAAATGAAGAGTTTGTTATAACTGCTGTTTTTCGTTTGAATTTGTTAAAGGGATATGCCACCCCCAGGTCAAATTTGGGCATCTCCCCACAGTCCAGAGACTAAAATAAGTGGTGGAAAGTGGTTTCCTGCTCACCCAGCCATTGTCCGAGTCTGTCAGCACTGACCGCCGCGGTATCTGCTGCTCCTCCGCCTTAGACTGGAGTCTAACGTCGCCAGAGAAAGATTTCGGCCAAAAGGAATTAATTTGCTCGATGCGTTTCCCAATTACTTTATGTGTAGTGCGCATTCATATCGAGTGCAAATAAATGTGCAAATCAACACGGAGAGCTTGCCTTGGTCATTTTGGGTGGGAACTATTTTCCAGTGCGGAAGAATAAAGCCGAATCACGCAGTACGCTGCCAGGGGAATCCCAGTTATGCACCAGGAAGGGAGTTCCCCTGTTGTGCAGCGTGGTGCGTGATTCGGCTTTGTTTTTCCGCACTGAAAAATAGTTCCCACCCAAAATGACCAAGGCAAGCTCTCCGTGTTGATTTGCACATTTATTTGCACTCGATATGAATGCGCACTACACACAAAGTAATTGGGAAAAGCATCGAGCAAATTAATTCCTTTTGGCCGAAATCTTTCTCTGGCGCCGTTAGACTCCAGTCTAACGCGGAGTAGCTGCAGATACCGGCGCGCGCTTTGAGGTCTGAGGGCCAGCTCCAGCTGGTGGTGCCTAAGACCAGACTTAAATCCAGAGGGGACAGAGCTTTTTCTGTGGTTGGTCCTAAGCTCTGGAATGCCCTGCCCCCTCACGTCCGAGCAGCTCCCTCAGTGGAGTGTTTTAAGTCTCTGTCTTAAGACCCACTTTTATTCTCTGGCTTTTAACACCGCGTGAGTTGTGTGGTCCTCTGTTGTCTTTTATTGTATTTTAGGGTTTTTTATTATTTTATTGTTCTTAGAGTATTTATTTATTTATTTTTTAGCGTTTGTATTTTTATTTATTTATTTATTTTTATTTTTTTATTCTATATTGTTTTTATTATTTTATGGTATATTTATTTGTGTGCACACTTGTTTTTGTGATTATTTGTTTATTTTAAATGATGTTTCTGTGCAGCACTTTGGAAACGCTTTTAGTTTATGAAATGTGCTATATAAATAAAGTGGATTGGATTGGATTGGATACCGCGGCGGTCAGTGCTAACAGACTCGGACAATGGCTGGGTGACCAGGAAAACGCTTTCCATCACTTATTTTAGTCTCTGGACTGTGGGGAGATGCCCAAATTTGACCTGGGGGTGGCATATCCCTTTAAGGAAAAATTACTTAACATTTAACCAATTTCCATTTACCCTGGTGCTCTCTTATAATAAATCTGAAAAAAAGTTTTATGAAAATATTTAAATGGCGTTTATTGCATTTTGGAACCAAACTCTTCAAAAAATAACACTTCCTCACTGCAGAGAGGGGAGAACACATCCCTGTGACACTCTCTATATTTTTAACACATTTTTATACTGTTTAAGAGAACTGTTTTGCAAGATGGAGGGCATACACCTTATAAATCAAAACGTTACAAACTAGAAACATTGAATTTCCATTAAAAAAACATAGTCTTCTGACCTTTGCCACTCCATCTACCTCCTTTAGATTGATTATGCACGTGTCTTTGTCTGTGTGTGTGTGTGTGTGTCCGTCCATCCCATACTTATTATGCATTGCTGCTTACAGCTACATTGCAAGCTCGTTTTTTCAGTGATTGACATTGAAATACAATTCAATGTCAAATAAACCCTCTAAATATGTTTGTCATTTTTCATCTCAAAAACAGGAAAAAGGATGCAAAAGATGCGATGAAGATGTGGAGACTTGTGTGAGTGATCCTGTTTCACTTTGTCATGTTATTTTATCAAATGCATTTACTGTCGACACTTGAGGGGCTGGCTACCAGGTCCCAACCTGAGTTTCAGGTTGGGACCCATGCATTTGTTGCATGGGTAAGCTTAGCTTAGCCTAGTCTTTTATGACAGTTTTCTCAAAATATATTAAATCAAATGAAGTGTAATTTCTGTCAAGTCTTTATTCACTTATTTTGCTATCTATGATTGATTTGTGATTATTATTTGAAGCACTTCAAAACCCAAACTTAAAGGAGAATTAACGTTTTTTACAATCTGAGCCTTATTTCTGTAATAAAACAAGTTGTTTTACTCACCCATAGCACTTTGGTGTCATATGGAGCATTTCCGGAGATGTTTTAGATTTGCGATCTCCGTAATGTGAGTTCTTGGGGCATTTTATATATGCCCCGTGCGGTCTCCAAATAACACAAACTTTAGCACTTTTCAAATCATAGTTTATTTCATCACAGATTATTTCACTCTCAGCTCTCGGGACCCAAACATGAAACACAAAGCTGTAAATTATGGATAAATCTCGGATTACAGGCCACTTTTGACTCAAACGAAAGTGTAGACTAAGACATTGAGCTTCTATGATTTGAAAAGTGCTAAAGTTTGTGTTATTTGGAGACTGCAAACATGTGCTCACGTTATGGAGATCGCAAATCTAATACTTCTCTGGAAATGCTCCAAATGACACCAAAGTACTATGGGTGAGTAAAACAACTTGTTTTATTACCGAAATAAGGCTCAGATTGTAAAAAATGTTAATTCTCCTTTAACTATTGTTTGGAGCCTTTGATTTTAATGCAGTTCATTGTACTTCATGTACTTTTAAAGTTACAGCTCGTGCTGCTACTACAGTACAGTACACTGATGGCTGATAATAATACAGTTTATATGATTTATTTCTATAACGATACTTTTATTTATATTATTTATATTTTCATGATGTGCACATATTGATTTGGTCTTGTTCTCACACAGGCCTGTATGTCGGCTGCAGGTCAGACAGCAGCTGTGAACTGAACCAACTGAAACATTAGGGATCAAGCCTGATGACAATTCTCAACTCAAGCCAGGACTCTGCTCTGGACGGGCCGGTAGGAGGCTCCTGTAGCCGCCTTTTACTCTTTTGAACTCTCTGTCCATGGCGTTCCAGTGCTCGTGGCCACTCATGCTACACCTGTGCCTCTCTCACCCTCCCAGTGACCTCAGATTCTCTGGACAATTAAGCCACGATCTGGGCAGTGTTCGCCATCATACGCTCGGACAGCTGATCTTTGTGTGGACTGTCACATTTGCATTGTGAATCATTATTGAATGCACATTTTTCTGAACTTGGATTGTAAATATTATCCCTGAATGGCCATGGACTTTATTATTGTTCAGTGTTTGCTTGTTACTGGTGACTCAATATATGGTACCAGCAAACTGAAATATTGTCTGTCTTCTTCACTCACTACACTCCTACAGCCACACCTAAACCTTTTTGAACCAGCCCAGCCAAATCCATAACTGTAGTTATTGTTAGCTGGCTCTTATCAGTACTATATCATTAGCTGACATGGTGAAGTTTGCCAGCAAGAATGCAAGCTGTTATTTCGCCAAAAGTGCTCACACAAAATATTCACATTTTTGGTTATTATTTGTCAACAAGGACTATTTTGTTATTCCAATTGGTCATTTTCTTAATGAATAACAATGAAATGGTTAATTTGAAACAACTATAGTATATAGTTGATATAGTAGAGTATATTACCTTCATTAGCCTTGGCAGACAACAGGGAGTCATAGTGGATTAGAACATTTGACATTATAATTGAAAACATGGTCTTGCTTGCATTCAGTTGTAATTACCTCATATTTACATTTCAGAAGATATATTAAACCCAGAAATATGTGCTAGGTTCTCAGAAATAATTTTAAAGTTTTTTTTTCAATGTTTAATCCTTTATAATGTAAGGTCTGGCCTATAAGATGAACAGTTTGAAGATAGTTTGGGTGTAATACCCAGTTGTGTCCATAGGTGGGATCTGGGTGCCAAACTTAAGGTGTAGTACCCCTTTGTGTCCATAGGGGGAGCAGGAGTGCAAAAGTGTGTGAAATTCTGGTGAAAAATTCTTGACATTGGCCCAAAATGAGGACATTTTGTGAAAATCACAGGGGAGCTTCTAGAAGACCTTTAGAGGTGATTTAATTGGGGACAAAGTGTCCTCACTTCCCAAAAATGTCCTCACTCTGTTGGTTAAAAACTTACACTGGTCCTCACAGTGTAGTAAGTACAAACACACACACGCACACTTCTTGACGTCTTTTCCCATAAACTCAGCAGCCTTGACATTTGCCGCTGTGAATGTTATAATGCAAAGTTACAATATAAAAGCTGTTACAATAGCTTCTTTCTCAGACTTTCCCAGGTTATAATTATCCGTCGCATCGCTTTCAGTCTCAAAAAGTTATTTTTTCCATCACATACATAAATTTCCCCCTAAATATCTATCCTTTGTTGCAATTTCAGGGTCAGTTTCAAAGGGTCATTTTTCAGCCAAAAGAACATCAAGTCCTCAGTTCGAATATTGTTTTCATTCAATAAGGCCATGGGTCACTGGGTGTTTTTCAGCCAAATACTGTACCTCTTCCATTATGGTTGCAAAATTTTCCCCAAAATATTAAATTTTAACACACTTCCAAAACACAGAAGAGTTTTTATTGCTTTGTGGTATCAGAATCAGTATTGCCAATCAAATCCATGCCTTATGTGGGTATAAATACTGTTTTCTGACCTAAGTTTTAATAAATACACAATAAATGTTTATGAAAATTTAGGCTTTTATTTTGAAAAACCAAACCACACAATAACAGGTTAAATATGACTCGGCTGAATGTTGATCCTTTGTCTGATAAAATGTATTTCTGATTAAAAAATAAATTAATTAATTAATAATAATGATTTACAAACCTATAACCTAATAATGATTTAAAAATAATGATTTAAAAATAGACCTGTGTGAAGTTGGCCCCCATCAAACGCACACCTACACAAAAGCTATGTCATGTGAGCTATGATGAAGCTGATGAAGCTGGGGGGAGCTGATGAAACGCCATAACGTCTTTAAAAGCTCATAAAAGTACATTCTATATAATCTGTCCTCTTTAAACCAAATGAACATAAATCATCACTGAATCTGTGCTAATTCAACATTCACTAGTCAGAATATCCACAATCTACAGTAACACTGAGAGGCCACTAGATGGCGCTGTGCTCTTCTAAAGTCACTTGTAAAAGTGACAAATGAACAAGTAATGCTTAAGTCTATCTCATTTTCTTTAGATGCAAAGGGCCTCTCAGCTGGAGCCATCGCTGGGATCAGTGTTGCCTTAGTGGTCGTGGCATTAGTGGTGGCAGCTGCGGCACGAGGGTTTTATGTGTATAAATACACGTAAGTTATAAGCACCACATCTTTAGTGTTTGATTTATCATATGGATGTAAACCTACTGTAGATTGACAATGTTATTTTTGATTTTATTTTATTTTTCAGAGGAAGCACAATCACGGTAAGTATTCTTGTAGTTTATCAAATATTCTGAAAAACCTGATTTAAGTGTTGTTTTGTCTCTGCATACAGGTCGTGAGGAGCCAGAGCCAGTCCAGTTAGTCAGTTACAGACAAATCCCGTGGTGAAAGTAAAGTAAAGAAACTACTTTCACCACTGCACAACGCTGATGAAGAAAACGTGTATGAGAATGATGTAAATCGACACTGTTAGAGGGGAATCCATACAGATTAACATAAAAAAAAACAGCACTATCCCTTTAATTGACTGCTTAGAACTGTGGATTTCACCAAACCATTGATTTTTGTATGTTTATTACATTTACATGAGTCATTTATTGTGCTATGTACCTACACTGTAAACCCGAACTAGTTGAGTTTACTAGAAAATCTTAAGGAAACCCGTTGCCTCATATGGCTTTAGTTTTTACAAAGCATGAAACTAAACTGTTTAAGTTGTATTGATGAATATGTCCCAAGTCATCTACAAGTTTGCATTAGTAGTCTTTACTCAAAATCATTAGTTATCATCAATTATCTGTTTCAGTGAAATGCACATAGATACATTATTTACATAGCTTAAGAAACATTATTTAGCAGTACTTGAAATTATTTGTCAATAAAACTAATGTATTTTAACTCAATGAACATTATTTTCTGTATACTGTATATTGATTATATTGATTCAAGAACATTGTATGGGGTGAGGAATTAAACAAAACATTTCAATTGCTCAAGTTTTCTTTATTGCAGAAAGTGCAATGTTAACTTGTCACAAGTTCGATTAAAAAAAAAAAGTATAATACAACAAATGAACTTATACAAAATAAAAACATTTTTTTTAAAAAGACCAAAACACAAAGGGCAGTAAAAATCCAGTCAATACAAATGAAGAGTTTGTTATAACTGCTGTTTTTCGTTTGAATTTGTTAAAGGGATATGCCACCCCCAGGTCAAATTTGGGCATCTCCCCACAGTCCAGAGACTAAAATAAGTGGTGGAAAGTGGTTTCCTGCTCACCCAGCCATTGTCCGAGTCTGTCAGCACTGACCGCCGCGGTATCTGCTGCTCCTCCGCCTTAGACTGGAGTCTAACGTCGCCAGAGAAAGATTTCGGCCAAAAGGAATTAATTTGCTCGATGCGTTTCCCAATTACTTTATGTGTAGTGCGCATTCATATCGAGTGCAAATAAATGTGCAAATCAACACGGAGAGCTTGCCTTGGTCATTTTGGGTGGGAACTATTTTCCAGTGCGGAAGAATAAAGCCGAATCACGCAGTACGCTGCCAGGGGAATCCCAGTTATGCACCAGGAAGGGAGTTCCCCTGTTGTGCAGCGTGGTGCGTGATTCGGCTTTGTTTTTCCGCACTGAAAAATAGTTCCCACCCAAAATGACCAAGGCAAGCTCTCCGTGTTGATTTGCACATTTATTTGCACTCGATATGAATGCGCACTACACACAAAGTAATTGGGAAAAGCATCGAGCAAATTAATTCCTTTTGGCCGAAATCTTTCTCTGGCGCCGTTAGACTCCAGTCTAACGCGGAGTAGCTGCAGATACCGGCGCGCGCTTTGAGGTCTGGAGGGCCAGCTCCAGCTGGTGGTGCCTAAGACCAGACTTAAATCCAGAGGGGACAGAGCTTTTTCTGTGGTTGGTCCTAAGCTCTGGAATGCCCTGCCCCCTCACGTCCGAGCAGCTCCCTCAGTGGAGTGTTTTAAGTCTCGTCTTAAGACCCACTTTTATTCTCTGGCTTTTAACACCGCGTGAGTTGTGTGGTCCTCTGTTGTCTTTTATTGTATTTTAGGGTTTTTTATTATTTTATTGTTCTTAGAGTATTTATTTATTTATTTTTTAGCGTTTGTATTTTTATTTATTTATTTATTTTTATTTTTTTATTCTATATTGTTTTTATTATTTTATGGTATATTTATTTGTGTGCACACTTGTTTTTGTGATTATTTGTTTATTTTAAATGATGTTTCTGTGCAGCACTTTGGAAACGCTTTTAGTTTATGAAATGTGCTATATAAATAAAGTGGATTGGATTGGATTGGATACCGCGGCGGTCAGTGCTAACAGACTCGGACAATGGCTGGGTGACCAGGAAAACGCTTTCCATCACTTATTTTAGTCTCTGGACTGTGGGGAGATGCCCAAATTTGACCTGGGGGTGGCATATCCCTTTAAGGAAAAA